>BQNB010043289.1:0-45593 GCA_026074375.1 Tanacetum coccineum
ATCAGTTTTAAAATGACTTTTTGGTCGTTCTATATATATCTTGTGTTTTTGATCTGAGAAGTAACACGCCCCAGACCCTTATTTCGCTGTGACCCAATTTGGGGGTGTTACACTATATGAATCAAACTTGTGACAACTGGAAAGAAATGATGGTGCGATTCTATAAGAATCAAACTTGTTCCAGGAAATGGATCAACGGTTGATTAATGAATTTTTGAAATGATAAACACTCTCGGTGTGTCACAAAAACAATTTTGTAAGTGATACACCGATTGATTTTCAAATCAATTTTCTATATCAATCGGTGAGATAGTAACTCACTGGTTCACTCTTATCGTGCTGTCTGCTTTGAGACGTTCCGATAATGAGAACATGCTGAGTACGATGAATCTAATACTTATGTGTTAGAAAGATTCAATACTACAGCTGGAAATCCTGTCAAGAAGATTCTTCTCAAATTGAATCTATCTGATCACAGGTCAATCCTCACGGATTCGAAGGTTTCTCCAACCAAACCTGGGCGAATGACAAAGCCATATTCGTCCCCCTGCTTTATTGCTAACTGTTTTATGCAGGCTATGTAAAATGGTGGTGGAGGTTCCTGATTCCAGCTGGCTCACAAGATCCATAACCACATGCTCATACCCGACCGACAAACATAAAGTCATCATGAAAGCTCAAGTACATGTTTCAAGACTTCCGCTACTCTGATACCACACATCTTTCTAGAAGTGTCAAAGTGTTAAAGTTAAAGAATTTCAAGAAAGATGCAACATTAAAGCTTTTCAAGAATGGTATGAGCATGTCGGTCCAGAAGTCGCAAGTCCACAAGGTGGCAAAGTTACAAGTTGGCGTAGAGATTATGCTTGGTTGATGATCTCAAGATGCTCAAGATCACTATGTCAAATACAAGTTCAAGGAACAAGCTCAAACCAAGAAGTCAATGATCACAACAACATATTCACAAGAGAAAGTCAAGAGTACGAGCTAAAGACTAGGGATAAAGCATAGTATGCTAGGCTTAAAGTTTGTAAATTGGAGTGACCTCCCTTAGGGGGAGATTGTTGGAAACACGAAAAGTGTCGGTCACTTCCAAAGTTGTAATAGTCTTAGCTCGTAGTTAGTATAAGGATTAGATTAGTAATCTAGTCCGGCCCAAGGCCCATGGGTGGCCCAACTCCAGCCCATGGCCGGCCTCTATGTAGTATAAATACACCCTCTCCTAGTCTTGGAGAGGGTTGGTTGTTCCATTTGTTACACACACTTTCATAATACATTCATCCATTTTCCATCATCTTTTTCTCTAACAATCCAACCCACATCTCACTTATTGTTCTTGGTTGATCTTAAGATTACTAGTATTCTTCAATGCTCTTAGAGCTTATCAACAAGCTCTAGCTTGTTTGAAAACAAGCTAGTATGGTCATATAAGCCCTTCTAAATTTGGCTAATCTTTCAAGTTAAGCTGAGGTATTTTTAGGGGTGGATTTTTGGTGAACTTAGCTTAAACACTATAAGCTATATACAAGTTTATATTGCTTTTAATAAAGCAGTTTAAACAAGAGCTTATATGAGCTTATTAGGCTATTTTCAAAGCATACAGTTCACTAACATTAAAAACAATTTAACATAAAACTTTAGAATTTCATTAAGACTTAAAAAAATGTTTACAAAACTTGAAAGAAAGATACAATAAGCTGTAAAATACAATAATAAGACTTGATTAAAAACTACACTAAATTATATGTCATCCTAATGTGTAAAGACACCCTCTATCTATAGCTGAATCAAGTCCTTGAGGTGTGTTTCTTCTGTGAGAGAGATTGAGAGTGCTCTCCATACCTTTAATCTCAGCCCTTGATTGTATATTGTGCTTCTTTATCACTCATCACAGCCCTTGGTTCTTTGTCCTTGTCCCATCAGCCAATGGGTCTTTATGGGATTGCCATTGTGGCACCCCCTTTGTCATTTTCTTAGGAGAATAGGGTTAAGTGGGTTTTGTCTGGTTGCAGAGAAAAAGAGGGAAAGAGACGGGTGAATAGTGATAGGGATTTTTGAGGGAGAGTTTTTTTATGGTTTAATTAGGGTGCAGGGTTAACGGGGTTAGGGACATGGAATAACGGTGAAATTACTAATGGTGAAATGGGTTAGGGACTAGTGGTGAAATGGGTTAGAGACTATTTCAGTTAAGGGTTTTGGTCCGTTTGGGTCGGGTAATGGATTTAGGATTTATGGGCTTTTGTTATACAAAAGGTTATGTATAGATGGCTTAATGGGCTAACTCGACCCATTAACTTGGGTACGGGTTAGCCCAATAAGATGCACACGTCCTCGGCTTTGTCTTTTTATGCTCTTTCCAATCTCGTGCTCGGTTTTATCCATATTGCCTTTGTTTTTTTCCTTTAGTTAAATATTCGTTTCCTGCACATCACAAATAACAAACACACATATACAATGTATTTTTCGTTTGTTTTTAGGTCTTTTAAGCTCGTTTTAATAGGTAAAAGGTATGTGTAATTACGCACATACCAAAATCCTCTATATTAAACTATTGTCGTGTCCTCACGTAATGCCATAAGTAAACACTTTAGAAAACCAAGAATCTCAATCCCCCTCGACTAATTACCTCGAAAAGTAGCTAAGTGTTCATCAAAGGGAATTAAGGAATCAATAGCTTTGAAAAGCCCCGTTTTGACCATTTTTTAATATTTACACTAATTACCATACATATATCTTTTTTATATTTTTCCTTTTTCAAGCAACTAACTAGAATGTTTGGACTTTTATAATTTTCATAACCTTTAGGGTCATAGAATCAGAAGCACTTCAATCCTAAAATGCCCAAAAAAGGATAAATTCATCTTCCCTGATATTTTACTTGTCCCAAACCAAGCTTAAAAACAAAATCACCGTTAAATATAAGTTACTAACACTACTCATACTTGTAACTTGTGAAACTTTTCACTCCCAACATTTATTATATTCTAGGTGAATGTGCTAATTTCGAATTTCAACCATGGATCGACACTTTAAGAAAGTTCCACCCAAGAATAATGAGTTTGAAGGCGAGATCATCCCATGTAGCGACTTTCGTCTCGGCACATCCCAACCTTGCAGCTAAGTGACCAGGATTTTGACACCTCACAGAGACTAGTATCGAGACTCATGGACCTTCGGTTTCAAAACCCTTGGACTTCCCGTATATACATAGAAAAACTACAACTAAACCAAATTAATCTTAGTTCAAAAATATATTTAAATTTTAGAAAAAGAGATTTTAATATATATATTTATTCAACAACTAAAAATAATAAAAATATTTTTTGCTATAATCATAATATATTACCTCCACCCTTTAAACGACTACCACATCGGTTGTGAGCCGGCAAGATCCAGTAAACTGACGGGGATATTGTTTCTACTTATTAATATACATCATGCAACATTTATTACGCGGGATATAGAAAAATTTCTTTTTAGAAAATTTAAGTATATAGCTGAAGTAAGACTAAATAAATTAATGTTATCGACTACATTAATAAAGCTTCAAATTCAAAATTTGTTGATTTAAGTTTAATTTTCAAAAATAGCACTTATTATTAGCCAGGTTAGGAGCTTATGGGAGAAAAAGCCACAAATTACACTTATGAGCTTGTAAGATTTCCAAATAATCCTTGTTTAGCATCTAACTCATAATTAACTCTATCATTTCTCGTTCTTCGCAAATTTAAAATCTTTAATAAAAAGATCCGTGAATGCTTAGTCTAAAAGTTAAGGGGCAAGCTAGATCTCAACAAGCTTGATCGAGTCAAAATTTATTCTTATTCTACCCAGTAGGAAAGTCAAACATTGTGACAAAACACTTATTTAATTTTTGAAAATTTTTAAATTTTTTCATTTTTTGGGTATTTTGGTGGTAAAAACGAGATTACGTGAAACAACGACTGCAGGCACAATCAAATCGATAGATCCCCCCCACCCATACTAAAACTAAACATTGTCCTCAATGTTTTAAGAATGGTCTCTACGTAAACCTAAAGCCGTTTATTAAGTATGCTCAAAGATAAACGTTAGTTGATAAGATGTAGGATATTGGATTCCTATAATCATGCTAAGGATTGAAGCTCGAGTGAACGAAGGACAAAACTACGAGCACGAGAGGCTTCATAATCTGAGCAATCCTGAACATACAACACAAAACACGAAACACGAGAAAGGAAGAGGCGAACCTTCTAACATCACACTTTATTCATTACTACTATTATAATTACATTAGGATAAGCATGGGTTGCCACCCACGAAGCGGTTGTTTATTAATGAGTCACTAAGCTTGACTCGTCCCCGAATTTAGTTGTCCATAAGGAAGGTTTAGAGATCCAGGACAACCATGGGTGGTATGTCCCCTCCAAAGTAGTGTTTGAGTCTATGACCGTTCACCTTAAAGTTTGGCCCGTTAGTTGAAGATAACTCAACGGTGCCATAAGGGAAAACTTAGGTAACGGTGAACTGTCCGGTCCAACGGGTTTTTTTATTTGCCCGAAAAAATCTTTAATCGAGAATTAAAAAGAAGGACACGATCACCAAAGTGAAATTCATGGTTTTTGATCTTAGCATCATGAATCTTCTTTGTCTTCTCTTTGTAGATCAAAGAATCCGAGTTCATTTAATTCATTCATTTGAAGCTTTCTGGTGATCACCCACACTCTTAAGTCAAAATTACAATGTTTAAGGCCAATAGGCCTTGAGATTCAATGTTCGATAGGAAGAATGACAACTTTACCGTACACAAAACTTATATGGAGTGCACCATGGTGTTTTTGAGAAAGCCGTACGGAAGGCCCAGAAAGCATCGCTAAATTAACGGAACCATGAAGCAACGATTTCGCCTACGGTCCTTTCCAAGATACTTTCGAAACCACGATTTGACACCTCCACTTGTCCATTCGTTTGTAGATGATACACGGTAGAAAGACGGTGAGTAACTCCATACTTAAGAATGACCTTTGCAAATTGGTCATTCGCGATCACTAATTATAGCACGAGGAGTTCCAAATCGGCAAAGAGTGATTTCAAAATTACGACACACTCGGGCAACTTTAGTAAGGAGTGCTTTGCTTTAACCATTTAGACAAGTAGTCAACACCACGAGAATGTACTTATTCCCTCGAGAAGACGGGAATAGCCCCATGAATCGATGCCGCGAAAAAAAATTATATTAAAAAAAAAAAAAAAAAAAAAAAAAAAAAAATATAATATCATACGTCAAAGATCTTGCAATACTTGAATTGTATTTTGAGGCATTTCATCTTTTTAAGAGATTTTGCCTTGACGTTGACAAGCGTCACACCGTGTGACCAAGTCATGGGCATCTCGGTAAATAGTCGGCCAATAAAAACCAAAATCAAAGACTTTTTTAGCGGTGTAGTTGGCATCATGATGTCCCCCGGTGGGTCCATTATGGAAAGCCGTGAGGATATCAACAACTTCTTGGCCAAAAACACACCGTCTAATCACTTGATCCGCACATATTCTAAACAAGTAGAGATCGTCCCAGAAATAATGCTTAACTTCTTTAAAGAAAATTTTCTTTTGTTGGGACGACATCCCTTTCACAATAAAATTCCCTGCATGGTAGTTTGCAATGTCGACAAACCATGAGGTACTAGAATCATCACGAAGGTAAAAACCCCATAACCAAGAGTCTCGAGAGGAAAAGTTTTGGTAATTTCCTTGTTCTCGGGAACATCTTGGTGGAGATTTTCAAGTCTTGATAAGTGGCGGCCGCGAGATTCTCCGCTCCTTTTTATCACGAATAATGACATCAAATTCTTAGAGCAGGAGAATCCACTGGAGCAAACTTGGTTTAGCATCTTGCTTGGCAAGAAGATATTTGAGAGCCGAGAGGTCCATATACACTATGGTCTTCAACAAGACTAAATAAGGCCAAAATTTTCTCTTAAAGCATACACTAACGACTAATATTTCCTTTTTTTGTTGTCGTGTAATGTGCTTGAGCAGCCGTCATGGTCTTACTTGCATAGTGTATTGGCTGAAAATGTTTGGTCTTACGTTGCCCCAAGACTGCACCGTGCCCGGAGCATTACATAAGCCGAAAGGCATGCGTCGGTAGGCAAACGTCCCATAAGGGCAAGTGAAGGTGGTCTTCTCTTGGTCTTGCGGGTCAATTGGAATATGAAAATATCCCGAGAAACCATCTGAAAAACAATAGTATTCGTTTCCCGCGAGTCTTTCAAGCATTTGGTCCATAAACGGTAACGGGAAATGATCTTTACGAGTGACATCATTTAAATTTCGGTAGTCAATGCATACACGTCATCCCGTAACTAATCAAGTAGGTATCAGCTCATTATCTTCATTTTCAATTATGATTATACCGCCCTTTTTTGGCATACAATAAACTGGGCTAACCCACGGGCTATCGGAGATAGGAAATCCATCCGCATCAAGGATTTGATAACTTCCTTTTTGATAACCTCAATGAATTTTTGGGTTAACCTGTCTTTGATGTTGAATTGCCAGTTTAGAGTCATCCTCCATTCATATTTTTTGTAGTACCAAAATTGAGGGTAATGCCCTTTAATCGGAGATTTTCCACGATGGCACGCTTGTGTGACTTTAAAACCTTTAGAAGTCGGACCTTCTCATCTTCTTTTAAGTTTTTAGCAATTATGACGGGTATTTTATCGGTACCCTCAAAAAATGCCTACTCAAGATGAGAAGGTAAATCCTTGAGCTCAAGCTCCGGAGTATCATCAATAGAAGATTTTACAATTTTAAGTTCCTCAATATGAAGTTCTTTCGGAGGGAGAGGAGATGATAGATCATCGTTTAATAACTTCTCGAGTAGAAGAAGGTCTCCCTCTGGATCAAAGTCGGCATCATCAATTCCGGTGGAATTTGAAAATTTGTAAGACAAGCTTCAGATTCTTCCAAAACGAAGTCACACTCCTCAAAGAGTAGAGAGGGGAAGAAGGTAGAATGGATTAGGATTCCAAAGACGGAGTGGGATTGCCACTTGTTGAACTATCCGAAAATCCGAGCACTTCTTGAGCATACTCCTCACAAGCTACGTCGATGACATCGATTCGATTAATCGACACAACATCATTGTAGGAGTATCTCGAAGTTTGACCAACTTTAAAGGTTATGGCTTCATCATCAACTCAAAGAGTTAATTCTTCACCATAAACATCAATCAAAGCACGTGCCGTCCTCAAAAAGGGTCTCTCGAGAATTAAGGGAACCCGAGGATCGACAACATAATCAACGACTACGAAGTCGGCCGGAAAATGGAACTTTCCTACTTTTACAAAGACATCTTCGGCAATACCGGATGGACTAGTAGTCGATCGGTCTGCAAGTTCAAGAATCATTTGAGTAGGAGTAAGTTCGGGGAGTGAGAGCTTCTTCCATATGGAAAGAGGCATCAAGTTGATGCTTGCACCAAGATCGGCCAAGGCTAAGCATTCAACTAACTCCGGAAAATCGCATGGAACATAAGACTTGTCGGGTCTCAAGTTTTTCAGGCAACTTTTTTAGGATAACCGCCGAACAATTCTCATTCACCGGTGTTTTAGCTAAGTCAAACAATTTTTCTTTGTTATTAAGGAGACTTTTAAACATTGAAGCAAATTTCGGCATAGAAGAGCATCCGCGGAATTAAGCTCGAAATGTAATTCCCTAAAGATTTTCAACAATTTCGAAACTAGATTATCATCTTTTTATGAAGCTTCTACTTGTTAGCTCTTAAAGGATAAGGTATAGACGGTTTAGGTTTAGGAGAAAAAAAAAAAAAAAAAAAAACAACGGGCTCATCAATTGAGCTTGAGTTTACACTAACCGAGGTTAGATTTTTCGGATACACGGTTTGCACCGTATCCTTTGTCAACCTCGGGTTACCCGTTCACCACCTTGGGAAGGGGAGAGAGAGGAGGTGGAATTGGAGGTCCATCATAAGAAATACCACATCGGATGGTGATTGCTTTCAAGTCACCTCTCGGGTTAGAAACGGTGTTGCTAGGAAGTGAACCCGAACCCGAAGAAGAAGCAGTATTCATTTGGAAAACAACTAGCCATCATATTCTTAAGTTCATTGGTTTGATTTGACATTGAAGTTTGCATTTCATTTCTTAATTTAGTGTTCGCATTATTTATTTGATTTGCTGGCTTTTATATTAGCATCATTTTTCTTCTTGTATTCAACAATTCATTCGAGGAGCAACTTGAGTTTGCTGAATTCGGACTGATAATTTTCGATATCCATGATTATTTCTCTGTTTGATTATAACCTTGATTGTACCGGGTTTGATTATTTTGCACATTCGGTTGAGCAAAACCCGGTGGTCGAATTTGGTTAGCTACACTCTGAGGATGGTATCCGGTATTTCCCTGATTGTAGTTCACTGCGGCTGCTGAAACATATCCTTGAATATTATCTTGATATTCTGAAAAAGCGTTGCTATTGGTGGCAAGACATAGTGGAAAGGAGCTGGCCACCACAAGTAACACAAATCTCTTCAACCGCTTTTACGGAAGCAGGAGGAGGAGATTTCTGAAGAAGCATAGCCTTAACGGCGTTGGTAAGAGCGGCAATCTTGAGAAAATAAGGGGTAGAAGAAGAAGGAGCATTCGTACTCCTTTAGAACACCCATTGTGTTCCAGAGTTGCGAAACTATCAATTTGTTTTCATAATTGCCAAAGCATCTAGAGGAGTTTTAGTCAAAAGACTACCACCGGCGGCGGCATTCAAAGAATCTTGATCGGTTGGGGTTAAAGCACTGTAGAAGGTATCAAGTTGATGCAATTCCGTAAAACAGTGATGTGGGCATGCACGAAGGAGATCCTTGAAACGATCCCATGCCTCACAAAATGATTCATCAAAACGTGGCTAAAAATTTGTAATTTCATTCCGGAGATTTGTAGTTTTTAAAGGAGGAAAAAATTGGTCAATAAACTTGGAAACGCCCAATAGGTCTTGTGTTCTAGTTCGATAGGAAGATGACAATTCTTTCCGTACACAAGCTTATAAGGAGTACACCCGATGGGTGTCTTGAATGTGGTACGGAAGGCCCATAAAGCGTCATCTAACTTGTCGGACCATAAAGCACGGTTTTCACCTATGGTCCTTTCTAAGATACATTTCAAACCACGATTTGAAACTTTAACTTGTCCACTAGTTTGTGGATGATACACGGTAGAAAGATGGTGGGTAACCCCATATTTAAGCATGACTTTTGCAAATTGGTCATTGCAAAAATGAGTACCGCGATCACTAATAATAGCACGAGGAGTTCCAAATCAGGCAAAGAGAGATTTTAAGAATTTCACAACAACTCGGGCATCGTTAGTGGGGAGCGGTTTTGCTTCCACCCACTTAGATAAGTAGTCACCGGCCACAAGAATGTATTTGTTTCCTCGAGAAGATGGGAACGGGCCCATAAAGTCGATGCCCCATACGTCAAAGATCTCGCAAACTTGAATTGCATTTTGAGGCATCTCATCATGTTGTGAGATTTTTCCTTGATGTTGACAAGCGTCACACCGTGTGACCAAGTCATGGGAATCTCGATAAATAATAGGCTAATAAAATCTGGAATCAAAGACTTTCTTAGCGGTGTAGTTGGCACCATGATGTCCCCTGGTGGGACAATTATGGCAAGACGTGAGGATATCAACGACTTCTTGGCCGTAAACACATCGTTTAATCACTTGATCCGCACAAATCCTAAACAAGTAGGTATCGTCCTAAAAATAATGCTTCACGTCTTTAAAGAATTTTTTTTTGTTGGAACGACATCCCTTTTACAATAAAGTTTCCCGCATGGTAGTTTGCAATGTCGGCAAACCATAAGGTACTCGAATCACCACGAAATGTCACCATACCAAGCGTCTTAAGAGGAAATGTTTCCATAATTTCCTTTTTCTCAAGATCACTTTGATGGGGGTTCTCTAATCTAGACAAGTGGTCGGCCGCTAGATTCTTCGCTCCTTTTTTTATCACGAATAATGACATCAAATTCTTGGAGTAGGAGAATTCAATGGAGCAATCTCGATTTAGCATCTTGCTTAGCAAGAAGATACTTAAGATTCGAGTGGTCCGAATACACTATGGTCTTCGACAAGACTAAATAAGGTCAAAATTTCTCAAAAGCATACACTACGACAAGTAATTCTTTCTTTGTAGTAGTATAGTGAGCTTGAGCATCAGTCATAGTCTTGCTCGCATAGTGTATTGGCTAGAAATGTTTGGTCTTACATTGCCTCAGGACTGCCCCAACTACAAAATCACTAGCATCACACATAATCTCAAAGGGCAAGTCCCAATCGGGGGCAACTAAAATTGGGGCTTTGGTTAATTTCTTCTTAAGTGTATTAAATAATTCGATACACTCTTTAGAGAAGAAGAACGGGGTATCTTTTTCCAAAAGATGGGTCATTGGCTGGGAGATTATCGAGAAATCTTGAATAAATCTACGATAAAACCCGGCATGACCTAGAAAACTTCTAACCCCTTTGATGGTAGTGGGATGAGGTAACTTTGCTATAACATCAACTTTGGCCCAATCGACCTCAATCCCGGACTTAAATTTTTTATGGCCGAGGACAATGCCCTCTTTGACCAAAATGGCACTTTTCCCAATTTAGAACAAGATTGGTGTCTTCGCACCTTTTGAGCATCATGTCTAAATGGGAGAGGCAAGAAGGGAAAGAATCCTTGAAGACCGAGAAATCATCCATGAAGACCTCCATCATTTCCTCGATCATGTCATGGAAAATGGTCATCATGCACCGTTAGAACGTGCCCGGAGCATTACATAACCCAAAAGGCATGCGTCGATAGGAAAACGTCCCATAAGGGCAAGTGAAGGTGGTCTTCTCTTGGTCTTGCGGGTCAATTAGTATTTGAAAGTATCCGGAAAATCCATCTAAAAAGCAATAGAATTCATTTCTGGCTAATCGTTCAAGTATTTGGTCCATGAAAGGTAACGGGAAATGGTCTTTCCGGGTGGCATCATTAAGCTTCCGTAATCAATGCAAACACGCCACCCGGTAACTAGTCTAGTTGGTATCAACTCATTATCATCATTTGTCACAATGGTCATACCTCCCTTTTTAGGGACACAATGAACGCGGCTCACCCAAGGACTATCAGAGATAGGGTAAATCAATCCGGCATCAAGGAGTTTGATAACTTCCTTTTTGATCACCTCATGAATTTTTAGATTAACCCTTCTTTGATGTTGGACCGCCGGTTTAAAGTCATCCTTCATTAAGATTTTATGAGTACAAAATTGAGGGTGAATACCTTTTAAATCAGAGATTTTCCAAGCGATGGCACGCTTATGTGACTTTAGAACCGTTAGAAGTCGGGCCTTCTCATCTTCTTTTAAGTTTTTAGCAATTATGACAGGAAATTTATCGGTACCCTCCAAAAATGCATACTCAAGATAAGAAGGTGAGTCTTTGAGCTCGATCTTAGGTGGTTCATCAATCAAAGTTTTTTCATTTTTTAGTTCTATGGTTTTAATCTCTTTCGGGGGGAGAGAGGGTGATGGATCTTCATTTAAAAATCCCTCAAGGATATGAATATCTCCCTCCAAATCATAGTAAAATTCATCAATTTCTGATGAAATTAGATCATCCTTAAGAGCGAGGAAAACATCGGTTTCTTCCAAGAGAAAATCACTATCTCCGAAGGGAGTAAGCGTGGGGAAGAAGAAGAGACAATAGGGTCAGAAATCGGAGTAAGATTGCCACTCTTGGTACTATCTGAAAATCCGAGCACTTCTTGGGCATACTCCTCACAAGACATGTCAATGACATTGATTCGGTTAATCAATTCAAAATCATTGTAAGAGTATCCCGAAGTGTCACCAACTTTGAATGTTAGGAATTCATTGTTGAGTTAAAGAGTTAACTCTTCACCGTGAACATCGATCAAAGCATGTGCCGTCCTTAAGAAGGGTCTCCCGAGAATTAAGGGAACCCGAGAATTGGCAACGTAATCAACGACTACGAAGTCAGCCAGAAAATGGAATTTTCTAACTTTTACGAAAACGTCTTCGGCAATGCCGACTGGTGTGGTAATCGATTGGTCTGCTAGTTCAAGAATCATTCGTGTGGGGGTAAGTTGGGGAAGTGAAAGCTTCTTCCATATGGAAAGAGACATCAAGTTGATGCTTGCACCAAGATTGGCCAAGGCTACGCATTCAACTAACTCCGAAAAATCACACGAAATGAGAAATCTGCCTGGGTCTTCAAGTTTTTCGGGTAACTTTTTGAGGATAACCGCCGAACAACTCTCATTCACCGGAGTTTTGGTTAAGTCATACAGTTTTTCTTAGTTATTAAGGAAGCTTTTAAACATCGAAGCAAATTTAGGCATGAATAGAAGAGCATCCGCTAAACTAAGCTCAAAATGAAAATTCCTAAATATTTCAACAAATTTCAAAGCTAGATTATCATCTTTTTCACGGAGCTTTTGTTCGTTAACTCTTGATGGGTAAGGTAAAGTCGATTTAGGCTTAGGAGCAACAACGGGCTCTTTAATTTGGACTTGAGTTTGGACCACTAGAGGTTGGATATTTTTGGTACTCAGTTGCATCGTATCCTTTGTCACCTTGGGTTCCCGTTCCACCACCTTAGGAAGAGAAGAAAGAGGAGGTGGAATTGGAGGTCCCTCATAAGAAACACCACTTCGGGTGGTGATGACTTTCAAATCACCTTTCGGGTTAGCAATGGTATTGCTAGGAAGTGAACCCGTAGAAGAGGAGGTATTCATTTTAAGGAGATTCCCAATCATGGTCTCAAGCCTTTGGTTTGAATTTGCCAAATTACTCATTTGAGTTTGCATAGAATTCATTTTAGCGTCATTTGTTTTTATGTAATTTGTTAATTCATTTGGTGGAGCAATCAGAGCTTGATAAGACGTATTTCCTTGATTAAAATTATTTCCTCGATTTTGATTAATCCTTTGATTTTGATTAAAACCTTGATTTTGGTTAAACCAGTTTTGATTATTTTGCACATTCGGTTGAACAAAACCGGGTGGTCGAGTCGGATTAACTATGTTCTAAGGATGGTAGCCGGTATTTTCCTGATTGTAGTTCACTGCGGCTGCTGAAACATATCCTTGAATATTGTCTTGATATCCCGAAAAAGTGCTGCCATCGGTGGCAGGACACTGGTGGTAAGGGTGTGCACCACCACAAGTAACATAAATCTCCTTAACAGCTTTTACAGAAGTTGGAGCTGAGGTTATTTTAAATTGTTTAAGAATGGCGGTCAAGGCATTGGTTTGTTGAGTTACTGCATTTGTAAGTTTGGCCATCTCTGAAGTATTAGCATCTCTTGCTTTCACTTGAGAAACAATCGGTTTGTTTCGTGAATTGCGAATTTCGATTCGTTTTCAATAATTTTCAACACATCTTGAGCACTTCTTTCCAAAAGATTGCCAGCGGCGGCGGAATTCAAAGAATCTTGATCGGTTGGGTTTAAAGAATTGTAGAAGGTATCAAGTTGATGCAATTCGGTAAAACCGTGATGTGGGCATGCTGGAAGGAGATCCTTGAAACGGTCCCATGCCTCATAAAATGTTTCATCAAAACGTTGTTGAAAATTTGAAATTTCATTCCGAAGATTTGTTGTTTTTGAGGGAGGAAAGAAATGCTTAATAAACTTGGAAACAAGATCGTCTTAAGTGAGAATAGAACGAGAGGGTTCTTTGTCGAGGCAAATTCGGGCTGGACCATCGATAGAAAATGGAAAAAGCATAAGCTTAATCGATGACTCGGTCACATCTTTGTACTTCATCATAGAAGTAATCTTGTTAAAATATCGAATATGAGCATGTGGATCTTCTTTCTCAAAACCGAAGAATTGTTTTGAAGTTACAAGATTTATTAGACTATGTTTGAGCTCAAAATTCTTAGCGAGAATGGGTGGTACTACTAATGCCTCCGCATAACCCTTGGTGGGTGCACGGAATAATTCCGCCATAGTACCTTGATCGGCCATCGTAACTACGGGAGTCTCTACAAGAGAAAACGATTTGACTCTTTGTTTAGAACGTCTACGATTAAGAAGTTTTAGATTCGTAGAAGGTGAAGAGCGAGTTTGCATACACTAAGAAAAAGAAATCAAAAATTATATATATTTTTGGTTCCGATTAGTCAAGAGTTCACGGTAGCTCGTTAGAAAAACTTACAAAGAAGTGGAGGAGTTGGTCAGCGCGAAGAGTATTAAAAACCCTTCTCCTTTTGGGTCGAAGATCGTTGGATCAACCCCCTTAAACCTCTCTTATAGTTCGTAATCCTAAAGGTGAGCCGATTTAACCATTATGGTCTCGGATATTTTGTTGGTTTTTTTTGTGTTTTTGATTACTTGATAGAATATTCACAAAAAATCGAGAAAATAAAATATTTTTGTATTTTATATTTTATAAATAGAAGAAAATAATCACAAACGAAAATGATAACTTCACGGGGAAGGGTCTTCAAGCACTAATCTTCAAACTCGAACTTGATAATCGTTTCACAACTTCCTCGGCAGCGGCGCCAAAAATTGATTTAACCCAATACGTATATAAGACGAATATCAATAATAGTATAGTATAAGATTTCCGTCGGGTTCAAGAAAATTACTTTTAACCAAAGTAAAGTTCAAAACCTCCCGGATCGTTTCCTCGACGAAGCGTGAATTGAGAATCGTGGATTAAGTTTGTGATCACGTGATTTGAATAGACAAATATTTTGGGTTTTTGATTCTATTTCTACTAATGCAAAAACAAATAAAGGCAAGCAAACAATTAAAGCAATTAAAGATTTAAAACTAAAACGTTAACGGGAATCTAAAAACGGGACTAAAAACCTAAATTATCAAATTTTAACCCTATGAATACAAACTTAATTTCTAAAAGTCCTAAATGATTAAAAATAATTTTAAAAAAAGAATTATATTTTTTTGACTTTTATTTTATTTATTATGAATTAAATTTTTAATCTAAAAATATTATAAAAAAATATTAAACTAATTTAGAAAAATCTGAGAAATTCATGAAAAGTACTTTGAACTATTTAGAATCTAAGAAAAATAAGATGAGCCAACCAGCTCATCTCAATAAGCTGGAAATAAGCCCAAAAGGGCTGAAAGCTTAATATGTAAAATGGGTTTAAAAGAAAAATGGTGTGGATATATAACGAAAAAGACCCGAGGGCAGACTGGTTAAGTATGTGTGTGTGTGTGAAGGTAAGGTCGCAGGTTCGAGTCCTGGACCTTACTTTTTAGAAAACATTTTTTTATTTTCTTTTTGAACACAGTTATACTTTAGCCTAAAATAAGCACTTTTTGTAAAACAACCTTTTCTAAAAACCACTAATAAGCCAGAAATAAGCCACAAAAAGTGACAGATTTTGTTTTTAACCTAAATGACAATTTGCTAAAAGTGTTTGGCTTTTAGACTTAATAAGTAAATGGAAAAGCAAATGAGCTACAAGCAGCTTACTACCTAACCATAATAAGCATAAAAGATTAAAAATAAGCCAACAAATTAAGATAAAAAGCCCTAAAAACCACTAAGACAGTTTGACATAAAAATAGGCTAAAAGGGGTTTTGACAAACTTTAAGCTAAATTTTAAGAACTAATAAGCAATTGGAAAAAGCTAAGACATGAAAACAGATGAAGATTGGACACTAGTAAGCACATAAAAGCAAGAATTGATCGAATAAGATTAAAGAATAAGCTAGAAAAATACTAAATGAAAGTGACAAATTACTTGTTTTCGGCTTTTAATAGTTTTTAATGTGACAAGTTAGTTTTTGCAGCCCTAATTTTAAGCTAGTAAAAGCTGTTTTAAGTCTCTAACAAACACAAACAGATTAAGCTTGTAGGCCAATAAGCTTGTGTTGACAGTTTCAGATTCTAAAACAACTATTAACTAACCTAAATTTGAAGATCAAAAACTGACTTTAAGCTTTAAACACTTGCATTTAAACTGGGTTTGAGCAAACCTTAAAAAAAGCAATGAAACAGGTCTAGCAATCAAAACGATAACCAATTATGAAGCATATGAACTCATTTTGAGTACAAAAACAATTCCTCAAGTACATTTTTAAGAAATTTGTCAAATAAGCTTAGTGGGCAAACTTAGAACCTGCAGACTTAAACTATTGATAATAAAAGCTTCAAAACTTATAAAAACCAACTATAAGCTTATTAAAACTAACCTTAAGACTGGATTAAAACTTGTTAAAACTGACCTGAATACCAAAAATAGTTTTAAAACTAATTTGACCTATTTTTAGTTCTTAACCCAAACACCTCTTTAAAAAGTTAAAAACCATTTAAGCTTGATTATAACTGTTTTAAGCTAAGATTTTTAAAAACAAATGACAAACTAACAATATTAAGACTTAATGAGCAAAATCCAACCTTTAATAAGCACTTAACAATAAGCAAACAACATAAGCAGTTTTAAGCTAAAAATGACAGTTTTGTACAAAAACATGGACAAAGAAGATTTAAACAATAAGCAAGCATCAATAGGCAATAGGCAACATAAATAAGCATAAATAAGCAGTAAAAAGCAGAAGATAAGTAGTCTAATAAGCAAAACAGTAAATAAGCTAAAACGTAAAAAAGTAAAAACTTACTAAGTTCTTTGCTTAAACAAGGACAATAAATGCTCTTAGAGCTTATCAACAAGCTCTAGCTTGTTTGAAAACAAGATAGTATGGTCATATAAGCTTCCAAATCTGGCTTATCTTCCAAGTTAAGCTGAGGTATTTTTAGGGGTGGATTTTTGGTGAACTTAGCTTAAACACTATAAGCTATATACAAGTTTATATTGCTTTTAATAAAACGGTTTAAACAAGAGCTTATATGAGCTTATTCTTATTAGGCCATTTTCAAAGCATATAGTTCATTAACATTAAAAATAGAATTTAACATAAAACTTTAGAATTTAATTAAGACTTAAAAAACATTTACAATACTTGAAAGAAAGATACAATAAGCTGTAAAATACAATAATAAGACTTGATTAAAAACTACACTAAATTATATGTCATCCTAATGTGTGAAGACACCCTCTATTTATAGCCGAATCAAGTCCTTGAGGTGTGTTTCTTCTGTAAGAGAGATTGAGAGTGCTCTCCAAGCCTTTAATATCAGCCCTTGATTGTATATTGTGCTTCTTTATCACTCATCACAACCCTTGGTTCTTTGTCCCTGTCCCATCATCCAATGGGTCTTTATGGGATTGCCATCATGTCACCCCTTTTGTCATTTTCTTGGGAGAATATGGTTAAGTGGGTTTTGTCTGGTTGCAGAGAAAAAGAGGGAAAGAGACGGGTGAATAGTGATAGGGATTTTGGCGAGAGAGTTTTTTTATTGTTTAATTAGGGTGCAGGGTTAACGGTGTTAGGGACATGGACTAACGGTGAAATTACTAATGGTGAAATAGGTTAGGGACTAGTGGTGAAATGGGTTAGAGACTATTTTATTTAAGGGTTTTGGGTTGTTTGGGTCGGGTAATGGGTAGGATTTTATGGGCTTTTGTTATACAAAAGGTTATGTATAGATGGCTTAATGGGCTGACTCGGCCCATTAACTTGGGTACGGGTTGGCCCAATAAGATGCACACGTCCTCGGCTTCATCTTTTCATTTTCTTTTCAATCCTGTGCTCGGTTTTGTCCGTATTGCCTTTGTTTTTGTCCATTAGTCAAATATTCATTTCCTGC
The DNA here is from genome assembly GCA_026074375.1 of Tanacetum coccineum. Taxonomy (NCBI): domain Eukaryota; kingdom Viridiplantae; phylum Streptophyta; class Magnoliopsida; order Asterales; family Asteraceae; genus Tanacetum; species Tanacetum coccineum. Next base: position 17,763 of record BQNB010043289.1, read on the forward strand.
ACATCACAAATAACAAACACACATATACAATGCATTTTTTGTTTGTTTTTAGGTCTTTTAAGCTCGTTTTAATAGGTAAAAGGTATGTGTAATTATTCGCATACCACTGATTCAATTAATGTTTCATTGATCGGTCAATCACTAAGCTTATTATTAAAAAAGTAGAATTGTTTGATAAAAGAGATACACATAAGTATGATGATTCCTTTAGATAGTCAGTATCCTGCAGGAAGAAATTTTTACATCCAAGACTTAGTTGTCTTTAGTTTTCTCATTTCGACTACTTAGAGGGTTTAATTGTCTACATCCAGGACTTAGTTATGTTTGGTGTTACAATTCATATCATCGCTTTCTTGAAGAAAGAAATGCGCACATTCGGGACTTAATTGACTTTGGTGTTGCGGTATCAAATTCTTGAAAAATTAACAGTGTACTTCGGATATTTGGGCCTTATACATCAAGTCTTCTTAATGCAACTTGCGAGAAATCTTTGAATCTACTCAAGAAAGGATTTCTGATTCGGGGGAAGCTAAGACAACTTCCAAAAGGAGATTATCGAGATGGACTACAGATTGCTGACATGGACATAATGACTTTGTCAATTTCAGTATGAACATTTTCAGGTCTTGTCTCATACATAATCTTGTGAATATTTAAATATATAGTGTAGACTTAAATATAGGCTAATATAAATAGTGCTTGAGTACAATTTTTTAAGAATTTCTTAGTAAATTCAAATTCTTTCAAATTACTGTACTCAACACTATCTTATAATACCCTCAGAAATTGAGAGGGAGCATTAAAATGTTCCTAATAAGGCTTATTATATATATAATCATAACTTTTTTCTCCTCAAATACTTTTCATACATATTTAAATCAATTGATATCCAAAATATCAAGAGATCTGACATTTTTGATAAGGGGAGAAAATGATTAAAATATATATAACTTGTAAAAATGTAATCATAAAGGCTCAAGTGTAAACTCCCTCCTCTCCATGCTAAACAATTTCGGTTATCGATGCATGTGTTAAGGGGGAGCATTTCTGAAAAGTAAAACCGTCGAGGTACTAAATGTTTTGATTTATATAACAAAGTACCTTGATTTATGTTTTCAAATGATTTTAAGGCTAAGAACAATACCAAAAGACCGACCATGTATTTAATTAATTAGAGTTATAAGGTGGTTAGGTATAGGTGTTCGTTCCTATGATCCAGCCAGAACTGGAGGGATCTACCCAGGGACATTCCATTAGATAGAATAGAAGTCCTTAGGTATGAAAAATAGGAGAAAAAGTGAGAAAAGGGAAAAATACAGACTAAGACAGAGCTAACACTAGAACAAACCCAATAAGGTGCTAGTGATGAAGTCTTGGTAAGCATTAAAGGGGTTGAAGAATGAAAAAGAAAAGTTAAGATAAAGGGTGAAAAGAAATAAGCCTTTCTTACACTTAGGCAGACCCGGGTCAATACATAAACTGTCAAAAACACTAAGCTGTTGTCTGGTATTGAAGACAGTCTTTATGGACCCAGTGACGCAATGCACAACCCTCCTCAACCATTCAAGGTCATAAAGACTCTTGTTTCAAAACTCACAGAGATTACACACATTTCTATCGAATTTCTCACTCCAAGTTAGTTGGTATTGAAAAGGTGGCAATCAGCTCCAGCCTCCGATTACTAAAACCAAATGTGCACTATTGAGTCTAGATCCAATAAAGAGATCATCCATAAATCTCTTTAGGATACTATTCCAATATAAACTTTCTTCTCACACACTGTGAAAACAAGTGATATCTTAAGAGTCCTACGCGTTATCCTTGTGATATTTCCAGAACGTCAGAGTGGTACTTAAGTATTCATAATCACGATGGAGATCCTTTTAGAGCCAACATCAAACAAGCTCTGCGATAGGTAACTTGTGAGATCCTATATGGATCAAACTTGTGAAACTGGATATCAATTAGGTCCAGACTACGAATTGACGGTTGATGAATTTTGAAATGCTTAAAACTCTTGATGTTTTGCAAAATCACTTTATCAAGTGACACGTCGATTGATTTTCTCAAATCAATTTATTCAATCAGTGAGACAGTAACTCACTGGTTTACTTGTATCGTGATGTCTGTTTTGAGACATTCCAGTAATGAGAACAAGCTGAGTACGATGAATCTAATACATATGTGTTAGAAAGATTCAATACTGCAAGTTAGAAATCCAGTCAAGGAGATTCTTCTTAAATTTAATCTACCTGATCACAGGTCGATCCTTACAGATTTGAAGGTTAATCAAACCAAACATGGACGAATGACAATTCGTCCCCCAACTTTATTGATAAATGTTTTATTACAGATTCATATAAAGATGGACATGGAGGTATTGGTTCCAGCAGACTCAAAGATTTATAGCCACATGCTCATACTCGACTGACATATATAAAGACATTATGAAAGCTAAAGTACATGTTTTAAGACTTCCGCTACTCTGATACCGTACGTCTTTCTTGAAGTGACAAAGTATTAATGTTAAATAATTTCAAAAAATTTCCGCTACTCTGATACCATACGTCTTCAATGAAGTGACAAAGTGTTAAAGTTAAAGAATTTCAAGAAAGATGGTTATTCAAGCTTTTAAGAACAAGAAAAGTATAAGCATGTCGGTCCGAAGGTCACAAGTTCACAAGATGGCAAAAGATCACAAGATGATGATAAGAGATTATGCTTAGTTGATGATCTCAAAAAGCTCAAGATCACGTACAAGTCAAGCTAAAGGAATAAGCTCAAGCCTAAAGTCTAAAGATCACTACATCAAATCACAAGATAAAGAACAATGAATCAAGACTACGAGCACGACTAAGGACATTCATAAAATGCTAAGCTTAAGCCTATTGTAAATTGGAGTGACCTCCCTTAGGAGGAGATTGTTAGAAATCCAAAAAAGGATCCGTCACTCCATGTATTTACTTAATTAGCTCGTAGACTTAATGTGTGTTAATTAGTAATCTGACCGGGCCAAACTATTGATATCCCAAGGCAAGCCCATGGAAAGCCTGGTCAACCCATTGTATTTATACCTTCTCCACACATAGAGAGGGTGTTGGTTGTTATTTTTCTCATTTTCTATAATCTAATATTCTCTCTTCCTTTCTCTCTCTAAAAGTGTTCATCCTTCTACTTTTTCTCTCTAGTTCTTTGTCATTAGATTGTGAGATTAGATAATATATGTATTCTACAAAACCTTACTAAATGATGCTAGTTTACAATGTTATATTCATATAGGTTTACACTTAAATATAAAGATTGAGATACTTCTATGAACTAGTTAAAATAGTAGCTTTATAAATTCACTGATGCTTGTTACATACAAATCAATGGTCAACTTAGCTAAAAAATATTAGTCTACCTTAACTATTTATAAGCCACATTGGTTTATATGACACAATCTATATAACACCATGTCACCATCTATGTAACATCATCATTTGACTTGCTAATAAGCCTGAACACACTCCCTAAATTAAGCTTATAACATAGTTACGATTGGCATACTAAATTACCCATTTTAGACCGTTACACAACTTGTTTGACATGCCTATTTCATCTGATGCATATATTTAGGATTTCCATATAAATTTTGCGCAAAAAAGCTGCTAGAGTACTTGAAGTGGGCTTACTAGAGGATACATATTTTGACATAATCACGAATAATCGGTTGCTCCTACACAATCTCAGAACTGTAAAAATTCAGATTACGAATAATTAGTACTCCGTAGTAATTAATATAAGAAGTACTAAGCGTTAAGCGAATCATCAGAGAGAGAGAGAGACAGTTTTCTAACCTTCTACAACAGCAATAGATATAGAATTGACTATAGTAACAATGGTAATAATAATAATCTAGAGGTGTATGGGTTTGTTACAAATATTCATCATAAGTAGTGACAAACCTTGAAATCAATGCTTAAATTTCTATATTGCACATCAGATACGATACTACATATTGTATATATCTTTGATTTTGAAGGTATAATGAGGTGTCATTTTATACACTTTTTTGGGGTCATTTAACCCCCTTAATCATGTAATTATGCCAAAATGATGTACTTAATCGTTCCTTTTTGTGTTTTTAGCACTTGGATGGCTTTTGGAGGAAATACACATGACTTGGGCTCATTTGGAGAAGAAACAGACAAGATTACAACTCTATACCAAATCTCTTAAAGAAAATGCATACAGTGCGTGGAGACGGCATCACATTCATTCGTGACGGTGTCAGAGCTTACAAAGGACGACGTCAGGATTCTTACGACGGCGTCAGGATCCAACCGACTTAAAGAAGCCCTAGAAGATTCAGTGGGGCGATGGCGTCAGGATTAAAGCGCTACGCCGTCGCGTTCATTTTTCTATATATACAACCTCGTTTTTAGGGTTTTAAGTGTGTAGCTTTTGGGAACCGAACCCTATTATTAAAATTCTATTATAGCGGCTGTTTAGGTCATTTTTAGGGTGTCAAAACCCTATTGTATCAGCCTTGAACACATGTTTTAATCAAGTAAAGTCTCATATTATCCTTCAATATGTCTATGTGTTGTTTGATTGATTCTTGTTCTTTGCTTCTTTTTAACATGCTAGGCTAGATCCATTAGTATTTACTTATGATTGCATGAACTTAGTTTGTAGATCCTTTTAATATTGCTTCTTGTGATGGAAGTGCACGTTAGGCTTTAGAAAACTAGCCATAAGATATTTTATTGGCATAGACGTCTATGGAAACACGAGTGTGTAGAAAGGATACCAGCGGTAACAGTCTTCATACTACCTTACCCTTAATATGGTTGATCCCTCTTAAGTGTTTTAACGCATGTAATGTACTCTTAAGGGCCTTGTAATAGTCTTAATACTACCTTACATGTGCGTTGCCTTAACGAAATATTACATAGACGGCGGATTCATGTAATCTATTCATGACCTAGGAAATACTTACACATATCATCACAAGTGTGACAAAGCAATAGGATTAGGAGAAGAAAGCTTAGGAGTAGTGCATGATTGAGTAAATACGTTTGTTTTCCTGTACAGTTTTCACCAAAGTAGTTTAGATTATTATTTAGTTTGATTAGCTATAACAAAATCAACTTCTCAAACCAGAATTTTACTTGCTTTCCATAAAATATAAAAATACAAAATTAATCTTCTCTCAACCCTTAGACCTCTGTTATATTCTGTTCAAACCTTCCCAACCTATTCCCATAGAGAATGTTAACAACCCCCGAGTCTTGCCTTACTACACTACAACGATTATGTACTCTGCCTAGAGAGTTGTAAAACCTGTTGTGTTTACAACGAGTGCATCAAGGTACATATCCAGGTTCAAAAAGAATTTCCTGAAAATAATAGAAATTTAAAGTTCACTAATTCATAAGACTAAACTTGTATGTGGTGTGTTTACGTACCGTTATTACAGCTCCTCTAAACAGATAGATTTAAGCTCAAGTTCCTTCAGTTCATTTTGTTTAGATGTTGTCATATATAGTTATGAAGTAGACAATAACCAGGGAAGCATCAGCATCACTGGCAATGACTTTTGCATGATTTATGTGTTAAAATTTAAAAAATAATCAACTCCAAGCCAATACTTATAGATTTAGGCACTATGTTTTGTAACAATAAGAAAGCATGTAACAATGATCTATGTACCTGAAAAGCACGTATAGAGATTCTCCAAAAGCTTCGCTTTGCAATACATGCTACAAAGATCATCATCAGTCTGCAAAAGGCCTAACAAACCGTTAGCTGCATAAAAATGATGGCTCTTTAATCTTCTACTATAAAAATCCTTTAGAAGGAACGTACTCGATTCTCGATGCAAAAACCCTTTAGAATGAACCTGCTTGATTCTCGCTATCTACATGAAAACGTTGGCTCCTTAATCTTCTGTTGTAAAAAACGCTTTGCAAGAGCAATACAACATCTATGTAATATAGGTACAACATTTATGTAAATCATAGACGCATAGTTACTATTTGGTCAGCCAACATTAAGACCGTTTACAATTAAAACTTCCTCCCACGGTAGACGAACATGTCTTCAAGACTCGGCCACAATAAATCAAGTACTAAAATATTCTACTTCTAGTCTAAGGTCGGCCACTTTATCGTTGGTATACCAAATGCATTCTAAAACAAACATTAATACACAACATAATAAAAAACAATACAAAATATAAAAGCATACACACTTTCTCCCCGAAGAATAATGTATAACTTGGGTTCATAGACCAAGAAAAACAATGACAGACAACTAAATAATTAACTTTTTTTAACCGTATAAACGATCTTTTATAAACAAAATGGTATTCAACCAAAGTCACTTAGAAACCGAAAACCGCTACCCTACAGAAAGAATTCGACATCAATCACATAAAATTCAATAACTGTACATATTTTCAACTCACTTCAAGCAAAATTTCACTTAATTCAATCTAATTAAACTTATAAAAATGAGTACTTACGATCTTTACGGCAACGGTTTTACTAATTAAACTTATAAACATGAGTTGCTGCACAATAATAATAAAAATATAAAAACTTCAACTAATTAAACTTAAATTTATATAAAACATAATGATTCATTAATAGATAAAAACTTTATAAAGAAAGGACCAATATGAATTTCAAGGATCCTATACTCATCATGACCTTCTTAGTATAAACCCAAAATCTAAGAACCAATACATAAATCCTAAAAAACCCAAAACTTTTTTTTACAAAAAGTTAAAAATTAATAAAAGAAAGAAACAAACTTACTTTTTTGGAAGATGAACATCGTAACCTTTGTAGTAAAAATGACAAAGATGAATCGGGTGATAGACCACGGCGAAAGGTTCGCCGGAGAAGTAGACAAACTAGGGCGATGGAAAAAGATCACTCTAGAATATGCTCCGGGAGGATCGATAATATATGTATATAGGAGGATCGATAGTATATGTATATGAGTGTTATCACACTTTTTGGACCAGGACTTGGGCCACGACAATTAGCCCAGAAAATGAAGGAAACGGCCCGTGGTCAAAACAATTACGTATTTGAGTGTGAATGAGTATATTCTATAATATACACTACTGATATAATAAAACATCTATTTGGTGCAAGCTAATTCTTGGCGTCCGGTTTGGCGAGTGTGGCCACCAGTGTAGTGGCGTGAGGTTTGGCGACAGACACGTCGACTTGGCTAAGGTGCTAAGAGCATAGGGTATGGTGGCTATTTGCTTTGCCATTGCCTACATAGCTTTCGCCACCCACTCGCCACCACACCCCTAACTTCGCCACCAACTCGCCCATAGCTTCGCCAGTTCATATTCGTTGGTTAACCAACGTAGAAAACGACAAACAAAAAAATAAATACAACTGTTGAACGGCTAGATTTCTAAAAGCAAGGGGTATTTTTTATCCACTCTTTTATTATAAATATATCCCTTTCACTTCATTTTCAAAACACAAAATCATACAAACTTTTTAATAATTCTCTAAAAGCACAAACATGAAAATGTCTCAAAATCCAAATGAGCAAGAGTATTTCACTAACCTTCTCAATCCCAACCCGTCATACCAACAAGAAAATGCCTCAAACCCGTCTACACCATCGTCACAAAACTTAATTTCTTCGTCGTCATACCAACAATATCCTCCTTTTGGTACGCAATATGGTATGGCTCAAATGTCACCCGAACAAATTTTTCGTCAACAACAAGCGTTTCATAACCACCAACTCAACAATCAATTTCAAAATCTCCAACATCAACAAAATACGTCATTCCAAAATATTCAAAAACAGCCAAAAGCTTTTCAACAATCACAGCCTCAACCATGATTCAAAGAACCATAACCACAACCACCCACCAAAGATAACAGTAGGGGAAAACAAATGGCGAATAAAGCCATGGTGGATTTGGTCAAGGAGGAAGAGCATACTCATCAGTGTGCACGTTGGACACGTGAAGAAGAAATTTTTCTATGTCAATGTTGGGTCAAAACCTTCGAGAGTGGCGAAATCGAAGACGACCGAAGCGGGGATTCATTTTGGGGACAGATTATGCAAGATTTCAACACTAGTACAGTTCATGGTTTTCGTACCAGGAATATGCTCACGGGTAAATGGACTAGGGTAAACAGTGATTGCCAAAAGTTCAACGCTATTTACAAACATCTTGAACGTAAAAGAGGGGGAAATGAGGCTGATCGTATCAAGACTGCAAAGATTAATTTTTTCGCTCAACAACCAAAGGGGAGAAAGTTTATGCTAGAGCACGCGTGGCGTATTTTAAAAAAGCACTCCAAATGGGTTGAGCCGAAACCCCTTGATACGGAGGATCACATTGAAATTTTCAGGCCTGATGTGAAACCTCGTCCCGCTGGCAAAACTCAACCCGCAAAAAAGACCAAATCTGAAATGATGGGGAGCAGCGGAAAGTGCATTGGAGTCTATATCAGATTCTGTATCTGAGGACTTAAGGCGTAAATTACAAGCAGGAACATCCACATACGAGGCGAAGAAACAAAAAGAACTGGAAATTACGGAGTTTAAGGAATTGGAGTTTCTTACGGTTGATCCTGATAGGTTGCCGGAACCTAAAGCGAGCATTATCGAAAGAAACAAGAAAAATAATTGCAAACTATAATCAACAGTGACCGGGCAATATTCTTGTTTTTTATTTATTATATGTTTTTTATTTGTCGTATTTTTTGTACATTTTTTTAAATTCGTATTGTATTTTTATTTTTGTATTGTTTTTTTTATTTGAATGAAATGAATTTAGTTTGTGTGAAAAAAATGGGGGAAAAGGTAAAATGGTAGGGGGCCTAAATGGCATTGGTTGGGGTATGTTATGAGGGATGGGGTATTTTGAGATGTTGTGTTAAAATAATGTGGCAGTGATATGACATTGGTGGGGCCTAAATGTCATGGCTTTGCTTAGCCATGATACCCCATGCTTTCAGGTTGGATGTTATAGTGAACTCAAACTCACCTTACACGTCAGCGCTACATCAGTTTTCTCTCTCCTTTCACTTAACTCACTATAACTCACCTTTCAACTAAAAACTCACATTTCGTCACCATTTTTTATTTAAATACTTTTATTCATAAACAAAAAACGTAAATATTAACGTAAATGTACAAAACTAATAAAAACGTAAAACGTACTAAAATAAAATTAAAATACAATACAGAAAAAGAAAATACATTTCGAAACAAAAAAAACGAAAAACAAACGACATGCGAAATTTAAAATACGATAGAGAATAAATTACGATATGATAACACGAGCTTTTAGATTACTCGGTAATTGTTGATAAGTTCTTGCCTCTCATCCATGCTTCTGATCACTTCTTCTCTAGCGGCGTCAAAGATGTTTGAGATACGCGTATCTGATTCCGAGCACATACGCATAGTATGCGGACCGTTGCTGTTAAGTGACTGGTCGAGAGGCAGCGAACGCACCCTCATTTCCTCCTCAGCACGGCTTCGCTTCTGGAGGAGATAACGAGTCATCTCACCCAACAAATTATTAACCAATTCGTGTGGTAATTGCTTTGTCACCTCGGGTTCCTTTTCCACCACTGGTGGTGGAATTGGAGGTCTGTCATATGAGGCACCACTTCATGTGGTAATTGCTTTGGCTTCGTTCCTAGGGTTTGGAATGGTATTACTTGGTAACGAACTTGAACTTGAAGCTTGGTTGGTATGATAGTTTTGCGATTTTAAGAATTTAACAACTACCGTAGCATCGTTGGTGGGGAGCGCCTTGACTTCAACCCATATGGAAAGATAATCGACGGCTACAAGAATATTAATTTGGTTACCCTAGACCCGAAACCCCCCCGGGGAAAAAAAAAAAAAAAATTTGTCCCACAAAATCTTTCCCCATACATCGAAAATTTCACAAACTTGGATTGCATTTTGAGGCATCTCATCACGATGTGAAATTTTGCCTGTCTTTTGACATGCATCACAAGATTTGATCATTGAATGAGCATCTTGATATATGGTAGGCCAAAAGAAACCGGCATCAAATACTTTCTGAGCGGTGATATTAGCACTATGATGGCCCCCGGTGGGTCCTTCATGACAAGCTTTGAGGATTTCAAGAGCTTCTTGGCCGAATACACACCTACGGATGATTTGATCCGCACATGTTCGAAAGAGATAGGGATCATCCCAAAAGTAATGCTTTACATCCTTGAAAAACTTCCTCTTTTGTTGAGTTGTCATTCCTTTGATGAGAAAATTCCCCGCGTGGTAATTTGCAATGTCGGCAAACCATGGGGTACTTTGATTATCATGAGACGTCACCGAATTCAATGTTTCAAGAGGAAAGGTTTCATTAATCTCCTTAGGATAAAAAACATTCTCATACGGGTTTTCAAGACGAGAGAGGTGATCGGCTGCATAGTTTTCAGCTCCTTTGGTATCAATCACTTTAAAGTCGAATTCTTGGAGAAGTAAAACCCATCTAAGCAATCTTGCTTTGGCGTCTTTCTGTGACGAGTATTTCAAGGAGAATGGGGTGTCCCGTGTAAACAACACTCTTATTCATAAAAGAAATATGATCAACATTTCTCAAAGCGTAAACAACCGCACGCATCTCTTTTTTCGTTGCAGTATAATTCGTTTCTGCTTCGGTCATCGTCTTGCTTGCATAATGAATTGGTCTAAAATGCTTCTCAATCCTTTGCCCTAGAACCGCACCTATTGCATAATCACTTGCATCACACATGATTTCAAAAGGTTGGTCCCAATTTGGAGCAATGAGAATTGGAGCGGTTAATTTCCCTTTCAATGTTTGAAAGACTAGAATGCAATCTTCTGAGAAGATAAAAGGAGTGTTTTTCTCTAAGAGATGGGTCATGGGTCGAGAGATTTTTGAAAAATCTTTGATGAATCTTCGGTAAAAACCAGCATGCCCGAGAAAACTTCGAATCCCCTTAATGGTAGTTGGGAGAGGTAGCTTAGAAATCACATCGATCTTAGCTTTATCTACTTCAATTCCTTTCTTCGAGATCTTATGTCCGAGTACGATACCTTCTTTCACCATGAAATGGCTTTTTTCCCAATTTAGAGCTAAGTTGGTGTCTTCACACCGTTTAAGCATTTTTCTAGATTGGTGAGGCATGTAGAAAAAGAATTTCCAAAAACTGAGAAATCATCCATGAAGACTTCCATTGTCTTTTCAATCATGTCATGGAAGATTGCCATCATACACCTTTAAAACGTGCCTGGTGCATTGCATAAACCAAAAGGCATGCGGCGAAAAAATCAAACGTACGTACTGGGCGGTGAATGTGGTGTCTTTTTTGATCTTTAGGATTCAATTGGAATTTGGAAATAACCCGAGAAACCGTCGAGGAAACAATAGTACTCATTTCCTGCGAGTCTCTCAAGCATTGATCCATGACGGCAAAGGGAACGGTCCCTTTTCTTGTAGCCTTCGTCAACATGCGATAATCGATGCATACTCTACATCCCATGACAAGATCTTGTCCGGATCTAATTCGTTTCTCAATGGTTACTACGGTCATTCCTCCTTTCTTTGGTATACAGTAATGGGCTCACCCAAGGACTATCCGAGATTGGGTAGATCAATCTAGCGTCAAGAAGTTTTTTAACCTCTTTTTTAATGACATCATGGATCTTTGGATTAACCCTTCTCTGATGTTGGACCGCTGGTTTTTAGTCGTCTTCCATTAGAATTTTATGAGAACAAAATTTCGGGTTAATACCCTTAATGTCAGAGAGCTTCTAAGCAATTGCTTGTCTTTTGGGATTAAGAACCTTTATGAAGATCAATTCCTGGTGGAATCGAATCTATTTCAAGATAAGCTTCAAATTCACTTTCTTCCGGTGAAGTAAGTGTAAAGGAAAAAGAAGACTTAATCTCGGCATCCTGGTCGTTCTCTTCAAAGAGAGGATTCACGTTGCTAGATTTGAAATTATCATCGAATTCGAAAAGAGGATTTGAGTAAACTTGAAAATTTATTTCATGAAAATCCTTCTTAATAGTTGAATCATCATTACCCGGTGGTAACGAATCAAGAGGAGCAAGTTCATCGTCGATCCTTCTCCTAATTATCACTTAGTTTTCTGGAGAAGAACTCGGAGGAAGAGTATTAGTTGGTACTGCCTCTAAAACGGATCGTCTTTGAAATAATCAATGCATAGAAATGGCATGAACAAGATTTTGTTCCTTTTTTATTTTCAGATTTATCGGCATAATAAACAAGTTCTTCTTTTCCTACTCTTATAGTCTATTTCTCCTCGTAACAAATCAGAATTAGAAGCCTTTTACGGTGCTTTGCGGTGCGAAGGAAAGGTCTTCCTAAAATAATAGGTACTCTTGGGTCAGGTTCAAAATTAACCACTACAAAATCCGCAAGAAAAGTGAAACCATCAACTCTCACTACAACATCCTCGGCTATGCCCATCGGGTGAGTAATCGAACGATTGGCAAGCTCGAGTGTCATACGAGTAGGAGTTAAAGCTTCAAGCTCAAGTTTCTTGTAGATAGAATGAGGTAAAAGGTTAATGCTAGCTCCTGAATCGGCTAAAGCACTAGTCCTATTAAATTCTTGTAAAGCACATGGGATAAGGAATTTTCCCGGATCTTTGAGCTTCTCGGGGACTTTGTTCATGATGATAGCAGAACATTCAGCATTCACGGTCATGATGGCGATCTCCTCGAGCTTCTCTTTGTTCCTTAGCAACGAGCTTAACCATTTATTGAATTTTAGCATTTTGACAAGAGCATCTTTCAATCCAATCTCTAAACGGAGATGTTTAAACATCTTCAAAAACCGGCTATGTTGAGCACTTGGTTTATCATTCTCTCTCACTTTCATCCTCTCGGGGTATGGAAGTTTAGATGTATACGAATTAGGTCTTGGAGAATTAAGATCTTGAATTTCAACATTAACGGTTTTCTTTGCTTTTAGTTTTGGGATTTCCATGAAAATGGATTCTTCTTCTTCCAGAGGTGGAACATGTGCGGTATTTTCCAATTTTGGATTTTGCACTTTTTCCGTTGACGTCTCCGCGTTTTATTCGGTTTTTTTGAGGATTTGAAACAGCGGGAGTAGTAGGAACAAGAAGAGTCGAAGGTTCTTCCAAAGTTTTACCGCTTCTTGTGGTGATAGCATTAACATGCTCACGAGGGTTAGTTATGGTTTGACTTGGAAGAGTACCCGGTCTTGAAGTGAGCGGTGCTTTGTTGTGATAATTGTGCATAAAACTAGCATAAGTTTTGAAAATCATCTTGTTTTCTTTTGAGAATCATTATAAACTCTTTGAAATTCGTTTTGTTTTCCTTGAATAATATTCAACTTCATTTGCAAGTTATCATGTTAGCATCAGTAGCCTTAGCTATAACTTCAAAATCGTTTTTTTTTAGATACACACTTGAATTTGTGAAAGGAGCGTAAAGCTTGATTAACCAAAGGTTGATTTATTGGTGGTTGGTATGGTGGTGCTTGATAAACGGCTCCTTGATTGTTTTGGCGGTTTTGGTTGAAATTTCCTCTACGGTTTTGATTCGAATTGAAATTGTTTCCTTGGTATCGGCTTTGGTTTCCTTGGTTGTTTTGAACATTTGGTTGATTGAAACCCGGTGGTCTCATTTGGTTTGCCAAATTAGGAGGATTCCTTTGAACAAAATTTCCAACGGCGGGCGGTTTGTGGAATTGATGAATTATTATCATGAAAACTGGCAAATCGTTTCCTTGTTAACGGACATTTATTGAAATTATGGTTTGAACATCATGTAAACACAACTTCCTCGAACTTTGCTTGATGGTAGCAGGAGTCGTAGCATTCTTTTCACTAATCGCTTTCTCTAAACGGCTCATTCGAATATTCATTTTGTCTTCAAGTAAGGCGGCCATTTGTTGAATCTCGAAAGAATTATTGGAAGGTGAAGAAGTAGAAGAAGGAGCATTCGTAATCGCTCTTGAATCATTTGGACGACTTCTTGAATAACGCACTTTGGATTTACTTTCGATTATGGCTAAACCTTCTCGAGGCATCTTATCTAGAAAATTGCCACCTGCGGCGGAATCTAAGGCATCTTGATCATTGGTATTCAAAGAATTGTAAAACGTATCAAGTTGGTGTAATTCTGAGAAACCATGGTGAGGACATTGACGAAGAAGTCCTTTAAAATGTTCCCATGCTTCGTTGAAGGTTTCGTTTGGTTTTTGGTAAAAAGTAGTGATTTCATTCCGAAGGTAAGTTGTTTTCGAAGGTGGGAAGAATTGATTTATGAACTTTAAAACAAGGTCATCCCATGTGAGAATTGATCTAGGAGGTTCCTTATCTAGCCAATCTCGGGCTTCACCGTCTAGAGAGAAAGGAAAAAGCAAAAGCTTAATCGAAGTGTTCGGAACTTCGGGATGTCTAAACGTTGAAGTGACTTTGTTGAAAAATCGAAGGTGATTATGAGGGTCTTGTCTACCCGTGAACTTATTACTTTGCACAAGATTGATCAAAGGTTGTTTAAGCTCAAAATTGTTTGCATTTATCGGTGGAACAACAATTGCATCTTCGTATCCCTCGATGGGAGCTTGTAGCATTTGAGCCATGGTACGATTGTCGGCCATTGGAAACTCGGGTTCCTCAACAATAACCGTTGTTAATTGTTGTTGTCGACGATTTCGATTACGAGCTTGAGATCGAGTGCGCATGCACTAAAGAAAATCAAGAAAAATTTAAAAATTGAAAGTAAAATTCTACACTAATTTTTTTTTGGATTTTTGAATATTTATTAACAACAAATTTTAACGATTACACGGAAGAGACTTAAACCAAATAATCAACTTACTTCACGGTAACTCTTAAAAATTGCTTTTCAAGGTGAGCCGTACTTCGTAAGAGACACAAATGGCAAGTATTAAATCTTTGGTTCGAGTTGGGAACTTTTCAAGTTCACCGGAACTTATTTATGATAATACCTCAATTGAAAGTATTATATGTTGGTGTTCTTTTACCAACTTTGTTTATTTTATTTCTTTTTTTTAAGAAGACAATTTTTTTATATTTCTGATTTTTTTTATGTTTTTATGATAATTATACTAAAAAGAAAAAGAAAATATTTTTTACTTTTTATTTTTTTATTTTTTTGGATTTTTGAAATATTTAACAAAAATAAAACTTTCGAGGACGAAAGGATCTTCAAACCAAATCAACAAACGTATTTAAAAACGACGGAATTTGAACACAAGTCCCCTGGAAGCGGCGCCAAAAAAACTGATTGCGGGAATTTTTATTCACACAATTAAAATAATAATACTATAATAATATTCCAAGAAGCAATTAAGAAAATTACAGAAGTAACTTTGATTAAAATTTCACTCTCAAATATATAATAAATATATAATACGTTTATAACCGGATTAAGAATGATCCACCCGGGTCGTTTCCCCAACGACTTGTGCTATGGAAAACACGGTTTAAGCTTGTATTATGATTTGCATGAGAAGATAGATGATTTGATGCATCTATTACATACTAAATAAAAGCAAACAATAATAAACATATTAAAAAGCAATTTTAACACTTTAGCAAATTAACGGAACAAAATAAAACGCGACAATTAAGCTAATATACTAAAATTAAGTCCTAAAATTACAAACTAAATTTCTAAACCTAAAATAGGACAAAGGAAAATTTTGAGAAAAAGAAAAATAAATTTTTGATTATTTTTGAATTTATTAAGAATTAAAAACTATTTAAATCTAATTAAATCCTAAAAAATAGCAAATAAAGTCCTAAAAATTAGGAAAAATAATTTTTAAACTTAGAAAAGTCTAAAATACTATAAAAGCAAAGAAAACTATTTTTAACTATTTTAAAAATTAAATCCTATTTTTTAAAATTAAAAATAAAAACTCAAAAATGAAATTTAAAATCTAAAAGAGGTGAAAATGATTTTTCTTAATGTAAAACTAAAGCTATTTTTTATAAACCTAAAAACTATTTTTTTGTAATTTTAAATTTTTTTTTTTCTATTTTTTATGTATTTTCTAAATTTAAAACCTTCAAAAAATCCTAGAAATTAATAAAATAAAAGGAAAAATCTGAAAAATTTAGGGAAAATCTAAAATGTAACAAAGATGATAGGAAAAATAAAAGAAAGCTTCCAGCTAAACAAATAAGCTCAATAAGCCCTATGATAAGCTACGGCTTATTTATTTTAAAGGGAATGAGAACAAGTATAAAGATAAAATGAAAGGGAAATGGTTGGATGAGCTAATGAAGCACGCTGGTAAACACGTTGGGTCTATGAACTGAGGGTCTTGGGTTCAAGTCTGGCATGCCCCACTTTTTGCTTATTTTTTTATTTTTGCTTTTTATAAAAAAACTGAATACTAGAACTTATAAAGGACACATTTATGAACAACTTTAATGAAGAAAACATCAGCTGAAAATCAACATTAAGCTCAAAAAGAGCTTTTCAAAAAGCTGACCACAGAAAGTGTGATTTTGAGCTTAAAAATCATAGTTGACACCTAAAAGCTTGTACAACCCTCAATATAAGCTCAAATTTAAAACTGAGAAATGACTTATGAAGCTTATGATGCCTACTATCTAGGAATGAAAAGTAATTTAAGCTAGAACCACATTAAGCTAACTGAAATTGTAAAGCAAACTAGTAAACTAAGAAAATGACTTAAAAAACTCAAAATTAAGTTAAGCTATAAAACTCAAAAATTAAAGGCAGAAGCTAAGCTATTGAATTATTATCTAAGTTCTTATAAGCTATGAGATTCAATCCTAAAAACTACAACTACTAGCTAAAAAATCAAATCTAAAAGCTCTAAAACTATTTCTACTGTTTTTGGATTTTTGGTTTTTTTTATGAACTTTTAAAAGCAAACTTACACTAGAAATTTAGCTAAGAAATTGAAAATAATGCTTAAACTATGTTAACCTACAACTAATCTATGAGCTACATGAAATTATAACCCTAAATCCTAAGTTTACTTAAGCTAGATGAAACCAAAAGGTGACAGCAGTGGTAACTTTGTTACCACTGCAAGTGCAAATGACAGAAAGCCAAAGCACAAGTGCAGGCAACTAGAGTGGTTGCTACTGCACTAAAAGCACTCAAATAGAGTGTATAAACTCTTAACAATCCAAGTCCAAATCTAGGAAAGCTTGGATCAAGCTTTTACTTACAAAGAAAAGATATACAAGTACCCTGGTGCACAGCCTAAGAGAATAAGCTCAAAAATGCTTAAAAATCTAAAGTAACTTTCAAAACCTTTTTAAAACTCATTTATTCCTGAAAACTCAGCTGTCCAAATTGAACTTCCCAAATTGCTTTGACTTTTAGTGGTCAATTAAGCTTAATCCAAACACTCATTTAGGATATTAACAGATTCAAAATGAGCTTTAAAATGAAATCTACTTATTTAAACCTTGATACCAGACATCCATGAACTTTTAACAAACTTGACAAACAAAGAAGAACTCTAGGATCTAAGATATAATAAGCAAAAACAGATTATAAAACACACTTAATAAGCTAGAATAAGGGCAAATAAGTACTAATAAGCAACTAGAAACAGCAAATAAGCAAATCTAAGCTAATAAGCACCTTAACTACTATTTATGCTAGAAATTAAAGACAAAAGGAATTTAAAAGAGAAACTTACTTGAGCTTCAGCTTAACAGAAGCTAGAATGCTCTTAGAGCTTTGCTACAAGCTCTGGCTTATTTAAAATAAGCCAGTATTAGTCCATGGAGATCCTTCCATTATTGATCTCCCTTCCAAAAGTCCAAAGCAAAGGTGATTGACAGATTTTAAGTATTTAAGTATATTAAGTCCCTTTTAAGCTCAAATCCAAGCTTATAGACTTGGATGAGCTATATTGAGCTTATGAGAGCTTATGAGTAACTTTAAGATATTAAAACTTAGGATCAAAACAGGATTAAATGAAAACTCAGCTTATATTAATGATAAAATTCAGATTACAATACTTGAGAATAACAAATTACAAGAGCCTTGATAAAACTAAAGAAAATTTCCTTTTTTTAAAAAACTACATAAGCTAAATTTTAAGCTAAAAATTACAAGGAAAAAAAGATAAATGTGTGTGAGAGGTGAGGCCTATATATAGCCTTGCTGAGAAGCTTCTAGGTCTTGATTTCTGTTAGACGCTCCTGTCAACATCATCCCTTGATCATTCTTCAATCATTGAAATCCACTTTTCCACCGTTAGATCAAAAATAGAGCTCACACGGATTGCCAACGTGGCAATCCGTTGTGATGCTCTTGTGCTTTCTCTCTGAGTGAATTCAGTCCAAAAATTTCATTCCCTTTGTGCTTTCTCCATAGCCACGTGGCCTCTTGCTTAAGTGAGCTAATGAGATGCTTTGATTTGACCCATTTGTCCCTGCCATCTTATATGCGATCACTTGAATTACCTTAATTGCCCATAAATTGGGGAAAGCCCTTTGATTTACCTTGAGTTAATGTTGGGGACGATGGGTGAATAGTGAACCTTTCTTGGCGCCCAAATTATAACTGAAATGGGGGTAATTCGTTTTAAAGTTTGGGAGAATTGCAACTTTAGTCCTTGTGGTTGTTTATTAAAGGTGTAGTGTAAAAAAAAAGTTTAGGAAATAGCAAGAATGGTCCCTGTGGTTTTATGAAAGGGTTATTGGGCTAAGGGATTGGGCTTATGGATCCGGGTGTGGCCCATTTAGGGTTTAAGGGATTATTTTTGCAACTTTTGAAACTTGAAGGGCTATTTTGAAACATTTTGGGTTTTGTTGACTTCTGTTGACCAAGATTAACTGGAGTTAACTATAGATTTGACTTTTTCTGGCTTTGGCTTCCGGCTTTTGTTCACTCTTCCGTTCTTGTGTCCTTGTTTGCCCGTTTTTGACAGTTTTCTTGTGATTTCTGATATATCCGTTCCTGCACACACAAAACACAAATACAAGCATATTGTTGCCATTTTTGCTGTATTTTGGGCTTATTTGGGCCATTTTAGGTATAAATGGATATGTGTATTTTACACCTATCAGTTGCTCAGGGACATAGGCAAGAGGAAGGGATAGATTATGATGAGGTTTTTGCTCCCGTGGCTAGGATTGAAGCCATTAGGATCTTTTTAG
This sequence comes from Tanacetum coccineum, assembly GCA_026074375.1. Lineage (NCBI taxonomy): Eukaryota > Viridiplantae > Streptophyta > Magnoliopsida > Asterales > Asteraceae > Tanacetum > Tanacetum coccineum. Next base: position 36,933 of record BQNB010043289.1, read on the forward strand.
CCTTTGCTTCTTACATGGGATTCATAGTCTATCAAATAGATGTGAAAAGTGCCTTCCTGTATGGCAAAATTGATGAGGAGGTATATGTGTCTCAACCTCCAGGTTTTGTAGATCTTAAGTATCCTAAGAAGGTCTACAAAAGTGTGAAAGCTCTTATGGTTTACACAGCTCCCCAGAGCCTGGTTATGCTACTTTATCTACTTTTCTTATACGAAGAGTGGAAGATACATAAAGAAGGAAAACTATTGACAAGACTCTTTTCATTAAGAATGGACAAAAAAATGAATATCATGTAGTACAAGTTTATGTGGTTGGATATTATTTTTGGTTCTACAAAGAGATCTTGGTGTGATGAATTTGAGGCATTGATGAAGAGTAGATTTCAGATGAGTTCTATGAGAGAGCTCACATTCTTTCTTGGATTACAAGTCAAACAGAAAGAAGATGTTATTTTTATAAGTCAGGATACGTATGTTGCATAAATCCTGAAGAAGTTTGATTTTACCAGTGTAAAGACTGCTAGTACACCAATTGAGACCCAGAAGCCTTTAGTCAAGGATGAGGAAGCTAGTGATGTGGATGTACACCTTTATAGATCCATGATTGGCTCTTTAATGTACTTGACTGCTTCTAGGCCTGATATTATGTTTGCAGTCTGTGCTTGTTCTAGGTTTCAGGTCACTCCAAAGACCTCCCATCTAAGTGCTGTTAAGAGAATCTTTAGGTATCTAAAGGGCAAACCCAAACTGGGCCTTTGGTATCCTAGAGTGTCCTCATTTGACCTGGAAGCCTACTCAGATAGTGACTATGCTGGAGCAAATTTTGACAGGAAATCCACAACAGGATGTTGTCAATTTCTTAACAGGAGACTTATTTCTTAGCAATGCAAAAAGCAAACCATTGTGGCTACTTCTACTACAGAGGCAGAATATGTTGCTGCTGCAAATTGCTGTGGGCAAGTTTTGTGGATTCAAAATCAAATGTTAGACTATGGGTTCAATTTCATAAACACAAAGATCTACATTGATAATGAAAGTACTATCTGCATTGTAAAGAATCTAGTATATCACTCCAAAACAAAGCATATTGCAATTAGGCACCACTTCATAAGGGATGCTTATGAGAAGAAACTTATCCAAGTGCTCAAAATCTACACTGATGACAATGTAGCTGATCTTCTAACCAAGGTATTTGATGTTAGTAGGTTCTAGTTCTTGGTTGTCATTATTGGGATGATCAATCCATAAGCTGCATTAGCTAAAGGGAGGCAATATGATGTGTTGTATAGTTTGTATAAAGTGTTCAGTGTGCAGAAGCATTTTAACCATATGTGACGAATTTCAAGAAGTGCAATTGGGTTTTAAAGAGTCATTGGGAAGAGATAAAGACGGTAGTGAAGCATTGCTGTTACCAAACTTGTTCATTTTTGGTTGGCACAAGTTAGTACCGATGGTGAAAAGTTAGTACTGTTGGCCAAAGATAGTACCGCTATAGAGATATTGAAGACAAATACCGCCAAGGATACAAAGTGTAAATTGAAACGGTTTCTTTGATTTTAGGTTTCCTAAACCTATATAAACCCATCTTAATTGTACAGTTCATTTACGTAATCACTCTCAAATACTTTCTTCAATACAAGCCCTAATCTTTCTCTCACCAACGATCACTACTTCAACCACAATGGCTGTTTTTGAATCATGCCCTAAGCACAATATGGTCGCTTATTTAGAGAAGACTAAAGGCAATGCAGAGTTTCATGAGATTATTGATTTTCTTGCGCGCAGCTCTATTCATCATGCACTCACTGTAAGTCCAGTAGTTTATACTACATTTGTTGAACAATTTTGGATGTCTGCTAAGTCCAAAATAATCAACATTGTAAGGTACATTACTGTCAAAGTAGTTGGCAAGCCTGTGTCTATCTCTGAAGCATCCATAAGAAGTGACCTTCTTTTTGATGATGCTGATGGGATAGATTCTCTACCTAATCAGGCTATATTTGATGCTATACAACTCATGGGTTATGAGGGGGATTTAACTGTGTTAACATTTAATAAAGCTTTGTTTTTACCCCAATGGAGGTTTCTATTTCATACAATGAATCATTGTATTAGTTCCAAAAGCACCTTTTGGGATCAAATTCCCACTAACATTGCCACTGCTGTCATTTGCTTAACATATGTGGTTCCTTAATCTGAATGGATCTTTGCAGCCTATAAAGGATAATAGCCTAGATGTATAAATACAACTGACTATGTGAAAGACCATTTGAAACCGCATACCTACACCTCTCCTCACCCTTTGTTTTTTATCCTTTTTTTTTTTTCCTTTTTTCCCTTTTACTCTTTTTTTCTTTTTTTTCCTTCCTTTTCTTCTTTTTTTTTTCCCTTCTTTCTTTTTCTTTTTCTTTATTTTTTTTTTTTTTTTTTCTTTTCTCTTTTTTTTTCCTTCTCTTTTTTTTGCATTTTATTTTTTACCCTTTTTTTTTTTCCTCCCCTTCCTTGCTTTTTTTCTTTTTATTTTTTGCTTTTTTTTCTTCTTTTTCTTTTTTTTTTTTTTCCCCCCTTATTTCTTATTTTTTTTTCTTTTTTTTTCTTTTTAAAAAGGGAAAACATTTTTCAGGGAAAGTCACGCCTCTGTTTCCTAACATGTTGGTTCAACCAACAAAGGATGAGGGTGAAGGGTGGGTCAGAAAGACCATCTGAACCACAACCTACAGCCTCTACTCCTCACCTAAGTAAAGCCCATGTTGAGCATCAGTCTGACCCATCACCTGGACCTTCACCCACTATACCTATTCCTGAGGGTTCTGGTGGAAATCTTGGAAGTCAGTCATCCAGTAATAAATCTCTTTCTGGGAGTGAGGATGGCTTGACTCTGCAAAGTGTCTATGATCTCTATCTTTCATTGTGTACACAGGTCAAAACTCAAGCTGCAGAAATCAAATCTTTGAAGGCACTAGTCAAGAAGTTGAAAAAGAAAGCCAGGCCTTTCATTCTTCATCATAAAGCTTGGGTCAGGACTGTTAAGAGAAAGAACCAAAACAAGAAGAAGGTCTTGAAGACATCAAAGAAGAGGAGTGTATTCAAATAAGGGAGGAGAACTGTCAAATCTTCTAAAGGTGCTCCTACAGTACCTACAAACACTGAATGGGATGATTTGGACATGGACATTGATGACACAATGGACTACACTCTTGCCCAAGATGAAGGGAAGACTGATAAAGTTGATGAAAAGGGAGAAAGTACTGCTCAACAACAAAGTACTAATAGGCAAGATGAAGGTACTGACATGCCAAAAGTTAGTACCGCCAGAACAAAACTTAGTACCGACAAGCTTGAAGAAGGTACTGCTAAGCCAGAACCAAGAGAAAGTACTTCTTCAGCAGCTCAAACAACTCCAACACCTACTCCAACAACAATTCCAATGCCATTGTACTTTCTTCTTCAGACTCCAATTTAAGATTTAGCATTTCACCAGTATTTCCTTCTTTAAACGATATCTTCCTCATGTTTTAGCATATGAAGACTACTCCTTCATAGTCATCAAAGTGTGTACTCCTGAGAAACTGTCAACTTCTAATTGATTACTTTCCATTCATGTTGTGAGCTCCAATATTCATCTTTTTCATCTGGATTGAACAAAACCATTAAATCTCCCCAAAGAAGCTGAAGAATCTCTTTTGACCATTACTTCTTGTTACCACATTCAAATTAATCTCTTCTGATCTTTTTGTTTCATCAAACTGTGGTTTGGTGCCAAGATTCTCAGTCTTCCAGTCAATGATTGGATACTTCTTATCAAGAATTTCATAGTCTACTTCCTTGTCCTCATCTGGAGCTATTGTTAAGCACAATCTCAGCTCATCATTTTCTTTCTCAGTGTCAGATGGGTCATCTTGAGAAGTATTTTGTTTGAATCTTCTTTTTCTTGACTTCATCTTTTTCCTTGTACTGTGCTTTCTCTTTCTTGTGTTCTCTTCTCCTTTATCCTCTTCCTTGACTTCAACTTTAGATTCCTGATTGATCTCTTCTTCTTTGGAGGAATCTTTCTTATTCATTTTTGTGATCAGTCTATCATCCTCAACAGATCCAATAGCAATGAAATCTTCATCTGACCTTTTTATCTTCTCATACATTGCTTGTATGTCTTCAAACTTCTTACTCTTCAACTCAGAATGTTTGAAGTTCCCCACATGCTTTAAGTAGGTCATCATCTGATTTCTTAATTGATTCTTGGTTGGAGGTCTGTTTCTTATTGCCTCTGATCTTTGTCTAGCAAGGAATTTTCTCTGAGCAGCAATTGTATCATGAAGGAACTTTGCTCTTTCTTCTATTGTGAACTGCTCTCTTTCTTGCTCTTGAAGCTTCTCAGCAAGAATTCTGTCTGCCTCAATTCTGGCCTTTATATCATCAAAGTTTTTGATGAGAGCTTCATTTGTTGCTTTTTCTTCAGCAATCTTGTTTCTTTCTTCTTCTGCTTCCCAATCTTCTTGAATTTTCCTAGCCAATTCTTCATCACTCTCAAGCTGTTTGAATTTCTTCACAGCTTGAGGAATATCATCATCTTCACTTTCAGATTCTTCCTCCTCTTCAATCTTCTTCTTCCCTTTGTCTTTAGGATCAATCTTTGGAAGAGGTTTTAATGTGAGAAGTGATCTTGTGGAAGTAGGCCTTGGTCTATCAATGTCTTCAACATCCTTCAACTCTACACCTTTCTCTTTTTCTTTAGAAGCAGCTTTGGCTTTACTCATGTTGATGAGAAGTGTAGCAATTGTTTCATCATCACCAAATGTCATAGAAGTGGGTGTTTGAGTGGATGTTTGAGAGGCTTTAGAAGCAATTTCTTCCTTAGTTTGATCTTCAGTACCTTCCATTTGTTCATCAGTACTAACTTTGTCTTCAGTACCTTCTCTTTGCTCTTCAGTACTTTCAAAGATCTCTTCAGAACTCTCATTGGTTTCTTCAGTACCTTCTCTTTGCTCTTCAGTACTTTCAAAGATCTCTTCAGAACTCTCATTGGTTTCTTCAGTACCTTCTCTTTGCTCTTTAGTACTTTCAAAGATCTCTTCAGAACTCTCATTGGTTTCTTCAGTACCTTCAACTTGTTCATCAGTACTAACTTTAGATTCGTCGGTACTAACTTTTGGACTGTTAGTACTAACTTTTTCAAAGTCGGATCAATTTTATCTTCAGCCAATACTTCAAACATAGGATCTCTTTGAACTGATGATTCTCCTTTTGCTTTCTTCCTCCCTTGTTTGGATACATACTTTTTGTGCACCCTTTGTTTCTTGGAGAAGCTTTTCTTTGGGAATCTTTGTTGCAATGAGATTCTCTTTTGATAGGCTTTAAAATGTTTGATGACAGGTGTAGCTTTCTTTTTGAGCCTTTTGATCTTAGCCTTCAAAAGTTCAATTTCCTTGGCTTGATCTGAAACCTGTTTACATAAAGAGATACAAAGATCATAGACATTTTGGAGAGTCATTGCATCCTCATTCCCTGAAAGGGATGTATCATTGAATGAATGATCTCCAAGATTCTCACCAGTAGGTTCTGGAATTGAATCAGGAACAATAGGAGTGGGGGAAGGGTTTGGTGAAGGTCTGGGTGAAGGACTTGGTGAAAGATCAGGTTGTTGCTCAAATGGTACCTCACTAGATTGAGCAGAAGATGAGTCAGGCAGTGACTCATTTGGGGCTTCACTAGTGGGTTCAGGAGAGGGTGATGGTTGTGCTTCAGATAGTCTTTCTGAAGAAGTACCCTCTTCCTGAGTTGGTTGGACCAACATATTATCAAACAAAGGTGTAATTTTGCCTGAGAAATGTTTGCCCTTTTTAACCATAAAAGAAAAAACTTTACTAGTTAAACTATTTACAGGAAAGTGATCTAAAGGTACATCTATATTAGCTAATTGTCTATCTAAAAATATAGAAATAAAACGAGGATACATTACAAACTTCTTCTTAGCCTCTAGATGTCTAAGCATACCATCAAAAATTAATTTGGAAAAATTATACTTTTGATTAGTTGTTAAACAAATTACAGCTGTGGCAATATTTGTAGGAATTTGATCCCAAGAGGTACTTTTGGAACTTAAACAATGATTAATTGTGTGAAATAAAAACCTCCATTGGGGTGAAAACAAAGCTTTATTAAATGTTAACACAGTTAAATCCCCTTCATATCCCATAAGCTGAATAGCATTAAAGATAGCTTGATTTGGTAATGTGTCTATCCCATCAGCATCATCAAAAATAAGATCAGTTCGGATGGATGCCTCAGAGATAGACACAACCTTGCCAGCTACTTTGGCAGTTATGTGCCTTACATTGTTGATTGTTTTGGACTTAGCAGATGTCCAAAACTGTTCAACGAATGTGGTCGAGACAACAGGACTTACAGTGAGTGCATGAAAGATATAACTTCTCCGAAGAAAATCAATGACTTCATGAAACTCGACATTCCCTTCAGTCTTTTCCAAGTATGCGATCATGTTGTGCTTAGGACAGGACTCAAGAGCAGCCATTTTGCTTAGTAGAGAGTGATCGTCGGTGAGAGAGATTAGGGCTTGTAAAGATGAATGATAGTTAGAGAGATTGCTTGAGCAAGTGTGCGATTGAAATGGTTTCTTATAGGTTTGGGTGACCTAATTTTAAAGAAAACGTTCCAATTTACACTTTGTACCCTTGGCGGTATTTTGTCTCTAACGTCTCTTTAGCGGTACTAACTTTGCTCAGCGGTACTAACTTTGCATGGTCGGTACTAACTTTGTCCAAACAAAGAATGAACAATGTAAGTATCAGGAATGCTTCAGCACCATCAGTAACTCTTCTCAGTGACTCTCTAAACCTTCTTAAAGCTTTGACAAGCATTTCTTCTAGCTAATATGTATCCATACTCCAAAAACTATACAACTAACTATACAAAACCTCAAACTAGTGCTACCAAACCTTCTTAAAGCTTTGACAAGCATTTCTTCTAGCTAATGGTAGATTCTACCATCTGACCCATCTAACCATGACTCACTATTCAGGTTAAGGTACAACTGTCCAACCTCCCCTCACCATCAACACATAGTAACCATTTTTACCTGGCACACATCGCTCCATTGGTATGTATCCTCTTTGTTGTCAAACATGACATAGACCCGTCTCTTGGTGGGATGAACCACACCTGCATATACTCTTTGGATGGTCTACATAATCTCATGTCTTCAAAATGCTTCACAAGAGAATTCTTTCCCTTAAACTATGGTTTGTCCTTAGGTTTACGATTAGGTACAACACAGTTTCTTGGTTCAGTTGCTACCGGAAGGTGTACTAACCACTTGTTGGTACTGTTAGCTATGCTTGCTTGATGGTGATTGAATCTTGATGAGTAGGAAGGTGGAGTATAAGGTTTTAGGGGTTTCTTGGAACAAGTTTGATTTGCCATGGTGTGTTTTACCTCTTTTATCCACAGATGACCCATTCATGTTGCCTCCCTTTAACCAATGTAGCTTATGGATTTATCATCCCTATTGAAACAACCAAGAACTGAAATCGGCTAACATCAAATGCCTTGGTTAGTAAATCAGCTACATTGTCATTTGTGTGAATCTTAAGCACCTGTATGAGTTTCTTCTCATATGCATCTCGAATGAAGTGGTGCCTAATTGCAATATGCTTTGTCTTCGAATGATATACTGGATTCTTCACAATGCAAATGGTGCTTTCATTATCAATGTAGATCTTTGTGTTCATGAAGTTGAACCCATAGTCTAACATTTGATTTTGAATCCATAAAACTTGCCCACAGCAGCTTGCAGCAGCAACATATTCGGCTTCTGTTGTAGAAGTGGCCACAATGGTTTGCTTTTTGCATTGCCAAGTAATGAGTCTCCTGCCAAGAAATTGACAACCTCCTGTTGTGGATTTCCTGTCAAGATTTGCTCCAGCATAATCACTATCTGAGTAGGATTCCAAGTCAAATGAAGACTCTCTAGGATACCAAAGGCCCAGTTTGGGTTTGCCCTTTAGGTACCTAAAAATTCTTTTGACAGCACTTAAATGAGAGGTCTTTGGAGTGACTTGAAACCTAGAACAAGCACAGACTGCAAACATAATGTCAGGCCTAGAAGCAGTCACATACATTAAGGAGCCAATCATTGACCTATAGAGATGGACATCAACATCACTGGCTTCCTCATCTTTGACTAAAGGCTTCTGAGTCTCAATTGGTGTACTGGCAGTCTTAACACTTGCAAAGTCAAACTTCTTCAGGATTTCAGCAACATACTTATCCTGGCTAATAAAGAAAGTGAGCTCTCCCATTGAACTCGTCTGAAATCTACTCTTCATCAATGCCTCAAACTCATCACACCAAGACTTCTTTGTAGACCCAAAGATGATATCATCAACATAGACTTGAACTAATATGATATCATGTTTGTCCTTCCTTAGGAAGAGAGTTTTGTCAATTGTCCCTCTTCTGTATCCATTCTTCAACAAGAAAGTGGATAAAGTAGCATACCATGCTCTGGGAGCTTGATGTAGGCCATAGAGAGCTTTTTCAACTTTATAGACTTTCTGAGGATATTTTGGATCTAGAAAACCTGGTGGTTGAGACACATGTACCTCCTCATCAATTTCACCATCAAGGAAGGCACTTTTCACATCCA
>BQNB010043290.1:0-30544 GCA_026074375.1 Tanacetum coccineum
GATAGTAATTGAAAGCTGCGTTTTGAGCATTCAGGTGAGTTACATAGTCCCATTCTTTTTGCATTGTTTTAAACATGAGATGGAAATGATGCAAGTGTTGAAATGAGTTTTAAATTGCTATGATTATGTGTTAGTGTAAATGCATTGACTATTACGTGACTGATATGCGTTATGTGCTACATGTTATGTGATGTGATATTGAGATGTTGCCTAGTCAGGAGGATTACTTACGGGTATCCATGGTCTGAGCTAGAGGGAAAAAGTGTTGTTTGAGGGATCGGATGGGTACGCCTACCTAGTATATGAATTGTTGGTTTGATTGATTGGATTGATTTGCATGTTAGCTTGTATGTTAGTTAGCATAATTGTCATGCGAAAGTATTGTTTTATAATCACAGTAATTCAGTTAATGATTTTTGGTAATGGATTAAATATGTGTGTCTGAAAACTTATGTTTCTCACCAACCATTATGTTGACGTATAAGCATCATTTTCATGTATTCAGCAAGATGAGATTAAAGTTAGGAAAAGTGGCTAGATAGACCGTAGGCAGCTGGCGAAGTTTAGTTATCTAGAATTCGTTATTTGTTTTGGATGATGAATGTTAATTATTTTGATCTGTTAGGATGTATGAATGTTTGCATGTCATGACGTTGGCATGAACTGCCTTCATTTCAATGTCAAACGTCTTTTGGATTTTGTTGATGTGTTTGGGTATTTTCATGACACTGCGTGTCTATACCTTGTATTTTATGCATGTTTTAGTTTCTCTATATAGACGCCAATGTGTTGTGATGACTCCCTTTCTCGTCGTGCCTCGCGTTTCCGCCTTGGCGGGGTGTGACAAATAATGCCCAGGATTCTTCAGCGTTGAGGTCACAAAGCTTGCTACCGGACGATTGGTCAATGGTTCGTCTTGTGCCGGGATTGACATGGTCATAAAAAATTTAGACTTAAAGCCAAAGGTCTATGCCATGATGAGGGATTTTTTGAAGTAAGTCCTTAAAACGAGTCCATGCTTCAGATAGAGATTGTCCGTGATGTTGTTGGAACATCAAGATATCGTTGCGGAGTTTTGTGGTCCTTCCCGGTGGAAAGAATTGAGCAAGGAATCGGGTAGTAAGATCCTCCCATGTGGAGATGGATCCTGCTAGAAGGCGTTTAAGCCAGTTGCTAGTTTGATCGCGTAGGGAAAATTGAAATAAACACAGGCGCGTTCTTTCCTTATTTTCACTGTCAAGGTCAAGTAAGTCCACGAGTTTAAGAAAGTCCTTGAGGTGTTGATTTGGATTATCAGACCGAAGTCCATGGAATGAGCATCCGTTTTGCACCAACCAGATGATGTCGGATCGAAGAGGTACCACGTTATTCCCTGTAGGGAGCTAGATGGTGTTCTTATAGCCCTCGTGGCTTGGTTTAGAGTAGTCTCCTAAGGTACGGATAGGATTCTCGTCTCCCATGGTGGTTGACGAGAATGGGTTACGAAACAGATAACACGAAGAAAAGATAAACTACAAGAAAGCTAATATGCAGAATTAAGGTCTCACTTGAAAGGATTCAAGCGAGTAGAAGTAAGCTAAACTATTATCAGAACCTAACTATTCCCCAGGAGGCGGCGCCAAAAACAAACGCGTCATAATTCGAGACTTCTACACGAAGTTTTACAACTCCCTAGAGCAGAGCACCTAGTCGTTGAGTATAGTAATAGGCAAGACTCGGTTGTTATCGTTCACTCGAGAATAGGTTGAAGGCTTGATCACGGTCTAAACAGAATTCTAAGGGTTGAAGAAGATTATTTTTATATTTTTATATTTTATGAAAGCAGTAAATCATATGTTTGAGAGGTGGTTTGGTTTTAGCTATTTAAACTAAATAATAACTATGCTAATGGTGATAACAATAAGATAAAAGACTATGTTTATTTAATCATGTATTACTCCCTAGATTGCTTCTCCTAGTGTTGTTGCTTTGTCACTCTTGTGATGATCTATGTAACTATTTCCTAAGTCATGAACGAATTACACGAACCCGTCGTCTACTTAGTATTCCGCTAGAGCAACGCACAAGTAAGGTAGTATGAAGACTATTACAAGGCCCCTAGGAGTATACTAAGTGCATGTGAAATATATTAAAAGTGGATCAACCATATTAGGAGGCAAGGTAGTATGAAGATTGTTACCCGATGGTATCCTTTCTACACAATCATGTTTTCCTAGACATATCAACAGCGATACAGACAAAAGCTGGTTTTCTAAGACCTAACATGCATATCTATCACAAGGAGCAACACCACTAAGATCTACATTCTAGGTTTCATACAATCATAATAAACACAATAGGAGGTTTAGCCAAACATGTTAAAGATAAAGCAAGAACATAGATAAATCAAACAACACATAGACATATTGAATGATTAAGTAAACCTTACTTGATTAAAACATGAATTGGAGGAGGTACAATAGGGTTTTTAGGCCCTAAAATCATCCCTAATAGCTGCTAAACAAACTAGGGTTCGTACCCTCTTTTTATTCTAAAGTTACACACTAAAAAACAAAAACGCAAAACCTAAATTTGTGTTTGTATATATTGGAAAATCGTTGCGACGGCGTCGCGTTTTAGTCGTGACGCCGTCATGATAGAGAATATTCTAGATAATGGGTTGGGTCGTGTACTCTGACCCGTCTTGAGATCCAGTGACACCGTCTTAGTCTTCGTTGTGACGGCGTCACATTGTATTGGTGACGCCGTCTCCAGCTGCTGAGAACATTATCTTGAGTGATGTCGGTATAGGTACGTAGTCTTGTCCGTTTCTTCTCCAAATAAGCCCAAGTCACGTGTAATTCTTCCAAATGTGAAATACCTGAAAAGGAACGATTAAGTACCTATTTTGGGCATAAATGCACGATTTAGGGGGTTAAACGACCCTAAAAAGTGTATAAAATGACACCTCATCATTAAGATACGGCGTATCCACCTCAAACCATACGGCGTATCGATCTCCTGTTCGCTTTCTAGGATTTTATTTTCTAACCAAGCAGATACAACCGAGATAGAATTGCATTGTTTTCTCTCTTTTGATACAGGATCAAGCTGAGCGATGTAACATGATTAGTGGTATGCTTATATTCTGGAATTATTGTGTGCATGCTGTTCGTGCTAGGATTCAGACGCTCTTGCACATACAATCTTGCTCATAAACGCAACATGGAGGATCATACCGAACAAATCTCAGAGTTTCCCGTTCTAATTCTGTATATTTCCTATACTTAATTTCATATTTATACAATGAGGGCGTTTCATATCTCAAGTGGGGGGGAGATAATTAGAACGCTTACTTGTCCCTGTTTTCATAATAATATGCTTAATTTATGCCTAAATTTTAAAATTTTCATCATACTTTTTATGAAATTATTATCCACATGACCTTGCACACATAACCCTTGTTTAGATATTGTGAGGATTTAGGCTTATCTGTTTCCAAATTTTTACCCAAATTCCACAAAATATGAGTGTGCCGGTGACTGTAGTAAACTTTAGAACTTGGCTTGGTATATCTATTCGAGACCTCAATAATAAGCACTATTTTTAATAGATGGAGTGACTTTTCTAAACTGGTAAATTTCTAGGATTACACCAAAAAGCCTATACATGTTTTATTAACTAACTACACCGGTTAGTTAACTATAACACATAGCACAATAAGGAATCACATAAAATAAACTCTTAGCCACTTCTAAAGGTATCACTAACCTGATTAAATCACGGATGTTACATTATTAGAGGACCTCGCCCTCTATGACAACGAAAGTTAGAATGACCCAAGGGATTTTGCTAAGCCGGTCAAGGCAATCGCATTGCCTTAAGATGTCCCGAGTACATCCGACCGCCGTCAAATGAAGCTTGAAAATTAAGTCTAACGCTTGATGGAAGCTCATCTTGCTCTGACACAACCTACCTAGGTCAATAAAATCACTACCCATGTGAAATCTGCAGTGGTCCCCACGACACTCAGTATTGCATGGAAAACCCTGAACAAGCCTTTGTTGAATACACATCCTTGCGTACTGATGAAACAGGAGGTAAGTGGTATACCTTTAAGCCCGAGCAAAACAATCTTGGTGACACCTATAATCCGTCATGAAGAAGTCACCCGAATCTTAGGTGGAGACAACCTCAAAACTCCTAAAATAAATTTTCAAACCCACCTAACCAGTTCCAACCCAACGGTTCGATCCCGAACTGTTCCTTCAACAACCGTCCTCATAATTTTAACAACCAATCAAATATAAAAGGAGTGGTTTTCGAATTCATGGCATCTCAAGACGCTAGACTATCCAAGTTTGAAGCTGATTTCAAACAACAGTAAAGCGAGATGACCAACAAAATCGACATTGTGTTGAAGGCTATCACCGATCAAATAACAGGCACGCTGCCTAGCGATACGATTAAGAACCCAAAACTAGGGACCCATCCAGTCTTGTTTGCTCGTTCTTACCAAAAAATAGACCCACAATGCTCAACACAAATCCATAGCTCAATCAACGCCATCACAATCCATCCGGGGAAAATGAAGTGGGGAGGAGAGTAAAATCCAAATTGTAAACACCACACCAACGAGGCATCATCAAAATCGCATTTATCCTTACGAAATACCGATCCACAGCAAATAACATGTCATTCCTTATAACATTAACTAAGATTTAGGATGATAATAAAGGGGCGAAATTTAATTGATTTTCGAGCAAATTTAGTTGTATTAGAGGAAGACATGTTTCTGATATAGATGTTTACTAGATATAGAACAAAAAACAATAGATTCAATAAGAACAAGATAAGGCCACAGAAATCATTCAGAGATATCATCGAAAAGGCCATTCTCACACAGCCTTACACTTAGCGAGGTCATGTCGCGACAGAGCGGGTTATTTCTCACAACTGTAAATAACGCGGCGCTCTTTGTCCTGATATCTTATTGTAACAGAGTTTAGACACAACCACGTATAATACAGAATCAAGCCCTGAATCCAAAAAACCACTACAATTACCAACGAGATCAACAGTTCCTCAACATTATTGGCAGTTTTGGATCCACTATCATTCTGTCTTTGCTCGTTTTCAACTTTACCCCCAATCAATCTCATAGTATCACTCTACGAATGCTCGCATTTCAAACGGTATATATCACTCAGATATTCTAACAAGGCTTTAGACTCATTCGGTACATCTAAGTACAACTACGCCATCAAAATCCATTAGCCACTTAATTAAATGATGTGATAGTATCATCTTATAGTTTATTCATAAGCCTCAGGAAACATTAGTAAAATTGCACATTAAGTCCCCAAACACTCATAATCAATAAGTTGAACAATATTTTGGCCTTATATAGTAAAAAATAAATTTAAACTCCTTTTCCAAACTTTTATAAACCCTTGATCAATACAAAAAACCTTTTACCAATTTAGATTATTGATGAATTAAAAATGCCTGTTAGAAGTCATATACTTTGAAAACACTTCTCCCCTTCTAATCAATGACTATGTTTTCTATTCGAGATAAAAGTTGCCATCCTCTTTTGATTGAGTTGACAAATTTTTGAGAAACTTCTCAAGTTCCTGAATTGTTTCAAACACATTTATTTTTTTTACGTTATTAATCATACATAGTATAAAAAATGTTATCTCCCAATCAACCCAAAGAATCCCAAGATATAAGCATAATAATGCAAAATTAGGAAGAAGGCAACCTCAGAAACCGGACCACACTCTAAACCCATTACCAAAATCAAATTCCATATCGCTTATCCATCCGCCACAAAACAGGGTACAAAAAAAAGCTAAAATTCAGCTTTTTGAATCTACTATTCTTGTGGTTTGTTCCCCGACTCCTCCGAATATGAAATTTTTGTCTTCTGCTAAAGCGGATGATGGAGAAGTAATGTACACCAATATTATACAGTAGATGAGATGAACCCACCACGACGAGTGCCCAAGGACGGAGAATGGGCAACGAGACGAAAGAACCAGTAGTGAAATACCTCACCGTGAGTCACAGCGAATCTAAATTCCTCTTTCGACAGAACTAGATCCACAGTAATAAGACTAAACAGCATAGGTACATCAGAGTACCATACAAAAGGATGAATTGGCACTATATCCCTCATATTCCTAAGGAATCCAACATTATGGATAGGACTTGCCCACCTGCAAACCTTAAGAGTACCATGCAATATTGAGGTACGTGCATCAAAAAGGTAATAAGCCACAAAAATCAATAAGATCCCAAAATAATGAAAGTAAATCCAAATTAAACACAAACGAGGCATCATTTATTTATCCTAAACCTATCCCAGCAAATAACATGTCATTCTAATCATTAACTAAGATTTAGATGATAAATAAAGGCGAAATTATTGATTTTGAGCAATTTAGTGTGATTGAGGTAGACATGTTCTAGATATATGATGTTTACTAGATATAGAACAAAAAACAATAGATACCTTAACAAGATAAGCCACAGAAATCAAGAATCAACAAAAAGCTTAACTTAGCGAGTTGCGTGAGAGGGTTTTTAAGAAATAAGGTTTGACTGATATTTTGAAAGTTTGACCAATAGTAACTCGCTGATACCATAAATACTAATACAAGTTTCACATATTGGCAGTTTTGGTCCCTACACTTTCAAAGTCCTATTCTTTATGGTTTAAGGTATTTACTAAGATTTACAAGTTTTAGAATTGGCACAAGTAATCCTTATAGTTTCATAAGCCTAGGAAACATTTAGTAAATTGCACATAAGTCCCTACACTCATAAATAATTGACAAATTTGGCCTTTTGAGTTAAAAATAAATTTAACTCCTTTTCAATTTATAAACCCGATCAATACAAAAACCTTTTACCAATTAATTATTTGATGAATTAAAATGCCTGTTAGATGTCATAAATTTGAAAACACTCCCCTTCTTAATCAATGACTTGTTTTCTATTGAAAGAGTTGTAGTCTTTGATTGAGTGACAAATTTTGAGAAATTCAAGTCTGATTGATATACAGAACAACATTTGTTCCACGTGGTTCCACAAAAATTTCTGAAGAATCAAAGACGAAAAATCATTTGGTTAAAGAAAGAAGACTTCTCTTCTATATCAAGAAATAATGCACTGAAACATACATTAAGTTAGAGTTGCATGGATATAAAGTAATCCATGCCTTGGAGAAGTTAATCACCCGTTTTCAGGAACAACCGTCATTTTGGCGACATGCTTTCCTCATTTTGAAAAACGGGTTGCAGTCTGAAATAACTGCAAGCCATAAAGACATGTTTTGAAAAGTTTGAACTTCCGTTTGAGCTTCATTTAAAAGCTCGTGTCATTATTGAATGACATTTATAGGTTCGTAAATGTTATCGATAAACGGAAGACATGTCTTGAAAAACTATTTTTTTTAATTTTCTATTTTCTGATTTTTATGGTTTTTGTAGGTTTTATATTTTTGTATTTTCTTTTTAGATTTAAAGCATTATTACATATTTACATAGGATATAGGAGGACCATCCTTTACTCCTCTTCTTCTTCCTGAAGGCATTTAAGGGTTTTTGGAGACATACTCTTCATACCAAGTCGCGAGAGTAGAAAATCAAACCGCTCCCTTGATAATGCTTTGGTGAATATGTCCGCGATGATAATCCTTAGTCACGAAGTATAACTCAACTACTGCTTTCTCAACTTGCTCTCGTATAAAGTGGTGTCGTATGTCAATGTGCTTGGATTAGGAGTGTTGGACATTATTGCAGCAGAGAGCAATGGCACTGCGATTGTCACAATACAGGGGAATCTTATTGAAGACAAAGTTGTAGTCTGTAAGCTATGATCTCATCCAAAGTATTTGAGCACAACATCTAGACATAGCAATGTATTCAGCCTCTGTAGTTGAGATCGCAGTGCTCTTCTGTTTCTTTAATGACCAGCTGACTAATTTATCTCCAAGGAACTGAGCACTTTCGGACGTACTTATTCATGTGTCTTGACAACCTGCACGGTTCGCATCTGCATAGGCCGTTAGTGCCATAGCGGTGTCTTTCGGATACCAAAGACCCCAATTAATGGTTCCTCTAAGATACCAAAAGACCCGTTTAAGAGCTTCAAAGTGCTTTTCGGTAGGCGATGCCTGATACCTAGCACACATGCATACAACGAATACAAGGTCGGGTCTGCTGGCAGTGAGATACATTAGGGAGCCGACCATACTACAAAAGTGAGTCTGGTCAACTAGAATCCCTAAGGAGTCCTCGTCCAGTTTAAGTCGATCCACCATAGGTGTATCAACAGGGTCACACGAATCCATCCCAAATTTCTTTAATACTTCAAGAGCAAATTTTGATTGATTAATAAAATACCTCTGGGATTTTGAGAAACTTGTAATCCTAGAAAAAAAGACATTTGTCCCATCATTGACATTTGAAATTTAGAACTCATCTCATTGGAAAATATGCCATACGCTTTAGGGTCGGTCGAGGCAAATATAATATCATCTACATATATTTGAACAAGAAGAATATGTTTGCCTATTTTCTGAGTGAATAATGTCGGATCAACTGCACCCTTAGAAAATTTGTTATCTAGAAGGAATCGTGAAGGTATCATACCACACCCGAGAAGCTTGCTTTAAACCGTACAAAGCCTTCTTTCCGAATATAAAACAATGTGTCTGGAATTGGCTGCGATCAACGAAACCCTCTGGTTGACTAACATAGACTTCTTCCTTTAACTCACCATTAAGGGAAGCTGTCTTGACATCCATTTGATAGATGGTCATGTTTTTACTGATTACATTGGCGATGAAGATTCGAATAGCCTCGATACGTGCAACCAGTGCAAATGATTCCTCGAAATCAATACCCTCCTTTTGTCGATATCCCTTGGCCACCAACCTAGCCTTGTTCTTCAAAACATCACCGTACTCATCAAGATTAACTTTGTACCAACACATTATCTAAACACTTCCCCCATACCACTAGTATTCTCTAAATAACTTACTTGAAGTCGATCAAATTCGTGAATCTTATCTTGCATAGCTTGAAACTAACAATCTTCAGTTATTACGGATTTGAAATTCTTTGGTTCAGGACTCTTTGACTCGTCCAGGAGTTATACAAGCACCACAAGGCATCGGTTGCTAGTTGTTTTCTGGTGGATACCGGCCGAGAGGGGTTACCAATAATATTATCCAGCGGGTGATCTTTGCTCTATTTCCTGAGATGTTGAAGTGTTTGAGTGGCATAAGGAGATTCTGCTAAACTAAGATCCCCTAATCTGATAGACCCCCTCTCAACGAAAAACTAGGTTCCGAAGCAAATACGTTTATGAAGGGATCATTGTCAACAGGAGCAAAAGGATTGTTTTCCTTTAGAGTAGATTCAACTACAATGCCTTGATGTAAACTTAGAGATTATAATGCCAAAGATGACGGTAAATGACTTGAAGAAGGTGCATCTTGATCAATGGTAGTAGATGAAGGTGTACCGACTGAAGTGACTAAAACTGAAAATGCTGAAGCAGGAGAGACCGGTCTTTCAACACGAGTAGGTTCCAGGTATTCATCAAACATTAGTTTGAATAAAATCTCTAGTTCTTTATTTGTGGGGGGGTACATAAGCTGCTTTAGGAACCGGATTTGGTACGAGCCCTGAACTTATCTGTCCAGGCGTCAGAAACGTAGGAGCGGGTCCTGTACTGAGTTGCACAGGAGCCATTTGCCTAGTTAGCTCATCGAATTAAACGTGAATAGTTTCCATAATTCATCGAGTTCTTTTGTTGTAGATTCTATACCCTTTCCTGCTAGGTGCATAACAAAAAAATATTCCAATATCAGCTGTTGGTTGTAATTTTCCAAGATCTTCGCTGTCATTTGTAGGGTAACAAAGAGCACCAAAGACACGGAAAAAGGTAATATCTGGCTTCTTATCATGCACCAGCTCATATGGGGTTTTGTTATGAAGAGTGTGAATGAGGGATCAGTTTTGGGTGTAACAAGCAGTAGCCACAGCTTCTGCCCATAGAAACATCGGAGCCTTGGAAAATATTAGCATTGTTCTAGCGGCCTCTACAAGAGTACGGTTTCGTCTTTCAAGAACACTGTTCTGTTGTGGAGTCCTTGGAACTATCTTTTGATGAAAAATGTCGACACATTCATAATATGCAGTCAAATCTTTATTGACAAATTATGTGCCATTATCGGTATGGATGTATCTAATAGTTTTGTTGAGACCGACTTGTATTTGCTTCAGAAATTTGATGACGACCTCTGGGGTTTCATCTTTCGATCTCAAAAACTTAACCCAAGTAAACCGAGAATAATCATCAACGATGACTAAGATGTATTTCTTCCCATTAATTGTTTGCACTCGCATCGGTCCACATAAATCCATATGAAGGGTATTAAGAACTTCCAAGTTGGTGTTTTCAGTTTTGGGTTTGTGGGTATGCTTTTTGCTCTTTCCTAGTTGACATGCAGAGCAAAGATGATCTTTCTCAAACTTCAATCTAGGTAAACCTCTGACTAAGTCCTTTCTTGCAAGGTCATTGATGGTACCGAAGTTCAAGTGGTTTAAACGACGATGCCATAACCATGATTTGTTCTTGGAGGCCTTAGACAACAGGCAAATGGGAGAGGACTTCATCATGTCTTCAACCGAGATAGTGTACAAATTAGAACCGCGAGAACCTTTAATTAATTCAACACCATCCGTATCTCGAACATAACATGAATGTTTCCTGAATGCAACTTCCAGATCAGAGTCGCAAAATTGTCCGACAGAGAACAGATTGTGTCCTAGTCCTTCCACATAGTATACCCTAGAGATTACACTGTCACCAATCACATAATCTCCATAACCCATAATAGCACCAAAGTGGTCATTCCTGAATCTAACTGTCCCGATGAACTTTTTTACGAAATTCCTAAGCCGTGAACGATCCCCCGTCATATGTATTGAGCAGCCTGAATCCAAATACCAAAGGATGATCTGTACGACCTGCAGTTGAAAACAGAAAAAGATGGAGAGTTTGGACAGTTGGATCCCCAATTTTGGTTAGGTTCCTGTTGGTTAGCACAAGTAATGGCCTGATTCTTATTTTGCTTAGCGGATACTACTTTAGGTTTAGTGAGCCTAGTTAAAGGGCACTATTCTCCTAAAGTAAATATTATGCACGTGGGTCTCTATTGATGACCAACACTAGTAAGCACTTTGCCTGTGGGTTTCCATACTTGCCTAACTTGCTTAGGTTTCCAAACTTGCTTAACTTTGCGCATAACATTATGAATATTATGAATAGAGGGGGATGCCATAACAGATTGCAAATAATCAACCACACACACATCATGATTTGCATAAATTAAACATTTGTTACATGTTTGGCAAACAGAATCAGAATTCGAATTAATTACAGTACGCTTAGAGCTACTACTAGAATCAACACGATTCGTGGTTCTTAAGTTAGACTTATTTATCCTAGGGTGTTCTTCTACTTTCTTCTTGTTGACACCTTTAGCTGACAAGATCTTATTTTTTTTTGTATTGCTCCTAGGCTGTGATCTGCTAGCATTGGTGCAACAGTTTACTCCTGTAGAAAGAGGCACAGGGAAATTAGTCTTCTGAGTGTTCAGTTGCTCTACATGTTTGTGTATGTTACTATTTGACATGTCACATCGTTCTTCAAAAGTAACTTGCTTTTTCCTAATTAAAGGGGTAGCAACATGCTTTTTATCTCGTGGATTGAAGTCTTTTAGACAAGTGCCAATTACATATTCTAATAGTTCCTGAGAGTGTTTGGTGTAAAGGAAAGCAGATGCAAGTGATCTATCTAATGGTTTTTCAACCTTAGCCTCCTCTACTATCTCGCAAAGGGTTTCTACACTTTCCTTAAGATGTTTGAGATAATGTAGATGAACTTCCCTATTGTTCCTATTGTGAGGGGGAATTGGTTCAACATCTATAGCATACCTACCAGATGCATGAACTCTTGGTTTTACAGACTCTATAGTGTTTCATTTCAGATTTTCATGTATTTGGGCTTTCAGATTCTCATTTTCAGTTAGCAAGGCCGTTGTCTGTTCTATATGCTTAGCACACGTGATCTTAATAGAATCGTACAATTCCTTGTAATGATGTTTAACTTTTTCATTCTCTGCCCTAAAAAGCTCATTTTGTTCTTGAAGTTCGGTGACTTTTTCAGTTAATTGAGTGATCTAAAAATCTAAGGTCCTGAAATTAAGTGTACGGTCTGCTTCACTACGGGTCTCCTTTAGTTGAGAGATTTGCATTTTTAATTTTTTGATGACGTTGTCCTTACCTTGAAGGGAAGCTTTCATTTTTCCAATTATAAAGACTGAGTCAAAATCAGGAGTTTCTCTAGCGGGTGAAGGTGGGTTATTCCTAAAACTTTCTTTAAGGTTTTGATACTTTAGCTGCAGGTTTAAGTGATTTACCTCAAGATTGGAAAACCGGTTTACTAATTCATTATGATCATCTGTTTGAATCTTATCCCGTAATTTAGAAATCTTTGCTTTAAGTTCTAGACAACGTGCTTGAACGACAGTGTGGGCATCATGCATTTCAGTAAATCTAGATACAGTAAGCTCAGAATTCGTTGTAATATAAAACACATCTTTGGATAAGCAGTCAGCAATTAAATTATCATTTGCAATAAGAAGGTTTTTCTTCTCAATCTCAACATGCTTCCTATGGATAACGTTCTGGTCAACCTCAGCTTCCAACTCTTCAAAAATGTATTTTATTTCTTTAATTTCTTTAGTTAGAGCCTTTTGAATGCCCTCAAAATGTTCTTTAAGTGTTTTAAAAAATGGAATGACCTCGGTGAGATAACATTCCTTGGTTTGTTTAAACCCTCTTTCCCTTTCAGTGAGCCCACTAGGTGTAATTCTCTTTTTGCAGGTTTTTTCAAATTCCAAAAAAAGTTGTATTAGTGTAAAAATATTAATTTTCACTTGACTTTTTGTTGAAAGCACCTTGGGAACAAGCGTTGCAGGTGTATTTGCTGGATACATCGTCAATGCTTTGAGTGGTCATGAAGCTTTGGTCTGCTCCTTGAGAGCTTCTGCTTTCATCTTGATGAGATCGTTAGACTAAAATATCTGCTCGGGATCAATTGTTTCTGTGGTGTGAAAGTCGCTAAATAATTCTCTCTCGAGTAATCAGGTGGTGCAATCTTAACTTTATGAATCACACACTCAGGGTCTTTCATTTTGTCATTCATTTTCTTCCTAGTGATTTCATCTATCTCTAGGGTATCCTCTGAATTGTGCACTATGGTCGGGACATGATTAGTTTTAATAATTTCATGACCATTATATAGAGCAGGCTAAACTTACTTTGCACGGGTGAGGCATAATGGGTTCTTGTATCTAATAGCTACCTTATTTAGTTCATTATAATAGGGCTTTGGTTTACACAACATGTGAACTGTTTGAAGAGACTAGTCTTGTTTGTATAGTTTATCCTCGACCTTTTCTTTTAAAGCTTTCATGTCCAAAAATTCTTCAAGGTATTTATTTTTTTCTGTTTAAAATCATTTTTCAAAGATGTAACTTCGTCCACCATTGAATTGTTATGGTTAATGGTAGAGGTAAGTTGCAGTTTTACAGAATGAAGTTCCCTTTTCAAATTTTCTTCTTTACGATTACGATCAGCGATAACTATTCTTAATTGTTCATCAATTTTTTGTTCTCTTTTAGTTAATTCAAACTTGGCCCGTCTTTCATACAATTCAACTTGTTCCTTATATGTTGCAAGTTCAGCAGACAATGAATTATCAACTACGTTGTTCTGTGAGGTCACAAATACACATTGGGCAGACGGTTCATATATATCATTTAATATCATCATGTATGCATCATTTGGTACAAAAGATACATTATTTTGCACAACTAGCACTGTGTTGTCCTTTACGTACTGATCATACGGAATCATATTACTATCACTCGTATCATCAGCATGTGAGTCAACAACGTAGTTTGGTTGTACATCGTCATGCATCTCGTGTTCTTCATGATGTTCACAAATAGCATCCTGATAGTGATCATGGTCGTGTACCTCAGATAGAATGTCCGAATCATACGACGGACCGGCTTCATCATAAACAGGATCTGCATATGATAGATTAGCCATGAACATGGTTTGTGCCGTAGGTGCCTCATCAACATCAGAGTCAAAAGCATCACAGTCATCAGCTTGAAACACATTATCCACATTGAGCGCTAAATCCTGAACAAGTTGCTCATCCACATCTTCATCAACAGCGTTGTCTTGTCTACCTGCAAGAAATAGTAACTGTTCTTCATCCAATGCCACTCCATTCTCCTGAGCTTGCATCAGTAACATCTTGTCTTTGAAGTATTCAGAGTTCTGTGGTCGCTTGGGTTGAGTACAGTTCCTTGCTATGTGGCATATACCGTTGCAGTTGTAGCACTTAACCTGCCTTGCTTGACCTGGATTAGCATTCTCGACTCTGTTCAGAGCTCCCCCATAACTAGCCGTACTTGCACCCCGTGCATTGTTACCCTGTCCTCTATTCTGTCGACCCTGAACATTCTGAACCACAACCCTGCCATCTTGAACTGTGGCTTGGTTCCTAGGATTTGATGAAGTTCTGAGTTGATTGTTTGTTTGAGGAAGGTATGTTTTGTATGATTGGGTGAGAAAGGCAAGTGTGTTGGTTAAATTCTCAATTAAGTTGTCCGTTAGAGAGAGTCCCGAATCAAGTTGAGAGTTGTCAGCAAAGTGTGGTGGAACATATGTGGACGATGGATTTGTGGATGATTGTGAATTGTACTGCTGAGGTGCCACATTGGACATCAAGGCGAGAGGATCAACTGTGTGTTGAGTGAATCGGTCTAACATCATTTTGTTCTCATTGGCATTGCCTCGTGATGCTTTAGATAAGCATACAATTGATCATAGTTGGAGTCCCTCAAGCCTCTGTTGAGTTTCACTGCTGTTACAAATCTACCCCATTCTAACAACATGTTGTTAACAAACTTAGAATTCAACTGCATTCTGGACATGGTCATCTTGATGTTACGCATGTCGTTGATGAGTTTGGTCAACCGGACATAGTAATCATGAATAGTCTCTCCTTTGTGCTGACGAAAGTGTTCGAAGCCATCATACAGCTGTGATTCGCGGTCTTCTTTTGTTAATTCCGAACCATCCAGGAGCATCTTCACATTGTCCCATATGTCCTTTGCATCAGTGTAATGATCGATAAGAGAGTAGATATCTTTTGGCAACCCTTGAAGTAGGATGTTTGTTGCCCGAATGTCAGCATTGTACCTATCCTTATCTTCAGGTGACAGGTCAGAATAGACACGAGGTCGTTCTGGACCTAGATGTAAGGCACCTTCTTTTCCTTCTAAAAGAGTTTCCCTAAATGTTCCCATTTGAAAAGGTCCTTCATCAATTGACATCAAGATGTTCACCCCATTCTCTTTACCCCGACAATACAGTCGAATACGTTGTTGCCATGATGCAAAGTCAGTCCTATCAAGCATAGGTGGTCGTGTATCGGAACCGGAACATTGGATGTCTTCTGAAAGATTAGCCATTTTAATTGATTGTGAAATGATTAATTTGATCGATCAATGATTAGTGATTGTATGTTAAAAGTGATGATTGTTTGTTGGATTAGGTGATATGTTGTTTAATTGTGATTTGGTTTGGTTGAAATGAGTTAACGTAATGAAGAAATTTTTTGCCAGAGTTTCTTTCTACCAAAACGCAGTGAAGGTCTTCAAAAGTAGACAAAACGCAGGAAGTCTTGAGACAAAACGCAATCAAGTCTTGAGACAAAACGCAGGAAGTCTTGAGACAAAACGCAATCAAGTCTTGAGACAAAACGCAGGAAGTCTTGAGACAAAACGCAATCAAGTTTTGAAATGGGCAGAGTCTCTCCTAGGCAAAACGCAAGAAAGGTCTTCAATTAGTCAAAACGCAGAACCAAAACGCAACCTTTGATAAACCAAAACGCAGGAAGCAAAACGCAGGAGACAAAACGCAGCTCCTAATAAGACAAAACGCAGTACAGTTGTCCTTTACAAAACGACAAAACGCAGGAAGCAAAACGCAACCAAGAATATGCCAGTGAGACAAAACGCAGTCAAGAAAATACGAACTTTTTCACCTAAAAACACCTAAAAATCACCCTTTTGAACGTTTTTGCTTGGTTTCTTTTGCACAACTTGATCCTAGAAGGCTATAACAACTATAAAAACACTAACTTTAACATCACAAACGTGAGAATCAAAGAGTGTCAAGAATAAGACCATAAACCTTCAAAAACCAAACTTTTGATCTAAACTAACCAAGAAAACGCACACACAATCTAGCTAATCATCCCATGTGCTCTGATACCAATTGTAGGATATTGGATATCATAACACAATCAATGATTTAGGGGTTGGCCTACTTTGTAGAGAGAGAAAGTGAGTTCTAGTGAGAGAAACTACACCTTATGTGTGTGTATTATGAAATGATCAACCAACCCCTTCCCATGGCTGGAAAGGGGTATATGTGGGGGTATATAATACAAGTGTTTTAGATGCCCTAGATGCAAATGGTATGGGCTTACAAAGTGGGAAAAAGACCCGGCTCCAAGACCATTAATCATATTACGCGTACGATTACAATACGATTCTATGACTATTCTAGACAAATAAACTAGGGTGTCCGACGTCTTTTTCATATACCTTGAATAGTCGTCGACAATGACCAAAGTGTAGAAGTTTCCTCCATAACTTTGAACGACCAACGGACCAAACAAGTCCATGTGTAAAAGTTCTAGACACTTAGTGGTTGAAACCACGTTTTTAGCCTTAGGATTTCATGTTACTAAATTTTTTTCCCCAACGTTGCAAGCGTCCACAAAAAAAGCTTTTCAAATATTTAGTTTTGTAAGTTCTTAACTAGCTTCTTTAGATGATTAGCGATTGTAAAAGTCCGCAAATAGATTGGCGAGACCCAATCTTTGATGCGATTGGGTCGAAGTATCATCTAATCAGGATAAACAAAGGAGTGTCCTTCGTAAGTTCCTCATTTTCAATTATGTTAAAGGCTATTTTTCCCTATGTCCCTATTCCTATGGTTATTGCGTCTTTTGAGAATTATTGCTACCTCGGTTTCGCTAATAATACTTGCATTCTTTTATCGCATATTTGACTAAACTAAGAAGATTAAAGCTATGGTTTTTTCTACATGACTACATCATGATAGATAGGGAGTTATGAGTAATTCGTACTTTACCGATGATCTTGCTTTTAGGAATTACCTACCAAACAACACATACCTCCGTCAATTTCTTTTGTAGGGGGGGGGGGGGGTTGAGAAGAGTTTTCTTGTTTATCCGTCATGTTTCTTGAATACCACGTTGTCTTTGATCTTCATCCGGTTCAAGTTGTCCTTTTTGACGTACCTAAAATATAGAACAAATCAATACAATCCGGTCCCCCTAATAATCTCATGGGTCCGTTAATGTTATGCATACCGTTTGGTTGATCCCTATAATGGAATGGAGGATAAGGACTCCATTGATTGTACATTGGTGGTCAAAATAATTGCTCTTGTTGAGTTTCATAATCCCAACCGACTTGGTGATAGTTACTCTTAGGGTACAAAGTACTAGATCTCCTATGGGTCATTTTATGAGGCGTTTGGATCCTACTCTTTCCATGGCCTTAGCCAAGTTTTAAGATTGGTGGTTGTTTGCTATTTCTATGTGTGCCTAAAATAGACTTTTTGGTTATTAAAACGGAGTCATTTTTCTTAATGATGTTAGATTCAAGTATTTTCCCATTTTCTGCACTGTCAACAGATACCCGGTGTTGTTCGTCTGAACAAGCCGGTTCTGTTGTCAATGGAACCGGCAATGCCGGTTCTACAGAGGGCATTTCTTGAATTTGAGGACCCAAATTTTTGATTTTAGTGTTGCTAGAGCAAGCTATATTCTCTGTGTATCCTAATCCACATTTGTCTTTTGACTGTTTTTGCATTTCGACCATTTTACGCAAGGATGAACTACTATTTTCAAAACTAGCTAGTTTCAGTTTTAGAGAGTTAATTTCAATTTCAAGTTTGTTACAAACATCACATTTGTTACTTATTTCTTTGTTTTTCTCTAATAGTTCTAGCTTGATTTTAAGTTCATCAACATTCCTTTGGAGTAACTCGTTTTTAGCCTTTAGGTGCTTATTTTTGTTAATAATCCTAAGACTAGCTTTGCAAAGTTTATCATACTCATTTTGTCTTGATTCATTATCTAATGATGAGCTACTATAGTAGGAAGGAGTAATCGTTAAATAATACCCTAGTTTTCGTTATGCCATGAGACAAATTTCTTCTTTATCATCTCTGCTATCACTCCAACAACCCACCACGAATGCCTTTTGATCGTTGAAAGAATTCTTTGGACAATCACTAATGAAGTGGTTTGGATCGCCACACTTGAAGCACCTTCGGTCTTCTTTCTTGTCTTCCTTGGCCTTTCGGAAGTTCTTCTTGTCATCGTATGGTTGTCGGACAAACTTTCCTCTTCTTCTAAAGAACTTTTTGAAATCCCTAACGGCCATTGCACATTCTTCGTCTTTACTATCCGAGGAAGATCCATCCTCATCACTTAAGACTTGTCTTGCTTTTAGGGCAAGAGATTTGTACTTTTCTTTCTTGTTCTTTGCACTTTCCAATTCCTTTCAAAGTACTACCTCAAAACTTTGAGATTGCCGGACTAGTTCGTCTAGAGATGGTTTTGATAAGTCCTTGGATTCTCAATCGTCGTCAACCTTTGGACGCCATTTTGGAGGGGTAGACCTTAGAATTTCCTAAACATTATTTACGACATGAAAAAGATTTATCAGTGCAATGAATGATGTAATGATTGTTTTAAATCAAGAAAAGGCACAATACAATAGTATCATCATCGGTTATAGAGAACTCTTCATATTTTTGTACAACAAAGAACATATTTTTTATTATCTTTAACTTGTTTGTTGCCTTGATGAGTAGTTATTAATGAATCCCAAATATTTTGAGCTGTATCGCACATGAAAATTCTTTCGTATTCCTTTTTAGGTAAAGCATTGTATAAAACAATTTTTGCTTCATCATTTTTAGAAATCATTTTCTTTGGTTCTCATCAAAATTTTCATATGGAATAGCTAATATATTTCCCTCCTTTGTCTTTGATGGTAGGTTTGATAAGTTACTCATGAGCAAAAATACCAAAGATCATATCTTTAGATTCAACATAAGATATAAAATGGTTTTCTTTTCCAATAATAAAAACAGTTTGCCCTCAAATAGGGGTCTTGCATAGAATGACCTCTTTGTAGTTTTTCCGAATCCATAATCGTATTTAAAGATTTAAAATACACTTTATTTTAAAACTTTGGAACCTACTCTGAGTAGCCAATTATGGAAAACTAGAAGGGGGGTTGAATAGTTTTCTTGATTGATTTGTTATCTTTTTAAAATTTTGCTTGAAACTTTGTGTGAAATGAGTTGATGTTGATCTTTGGTTCGTGAAATGTAAAAGTAAGTAAAGGAAAGAGTTAGAGAGATATAACCAGGACACAAGTATTTATAGTGGTTCGGCTACAAGGACACCTTCCTTGCCCTACTCCACTCCCCGAGTCACCTACTCGAGAGTTTGTTAAACACTAGTCACCCAATTCTCCTATTTGACCGCAGAGAAGCCTCACAAAGAATGGTTACACCTCTTTAATAATACAGAAAGCTAAATAATGATTCTTTACACGGGTATAATCGATCTCATCACAACACACTTGATATACAAATTAAGAATGACTAACAACTACAAAGTGGTCAAGACATAAACCAATGTGATCTTTGATAGGAGTTATGGAGGAAACGTAAGTAAGGTCCATGGTACTTGATCCATCTCAGATACAGCTTGGTAAATTTATTCTTTGTAAGTAATTACCTACAAGAAGCTAAGAAAGAGTATGCAAGAAATAAAGAGAAAGATCAATAGATAAGAGAGTATTTCTTAGTGAGATGGTGTGTGAAAACATGAAAAATGGCTTGGTATTTATAGCCAAAAAAGTACTATAGCCTGGTTCTCTGCCGGTGCCATTGGGAGAACGGAACCGGCAGCCAAATCCCAATGAACTTGGCTACAGTAACCAAATCCGAATTTTGATTCTTAAGATCTTGGGAAATCTTATGTAATCTTGTGAGATTGCCCTTGGATTTGCTGCATTTGATTAGGTCATGAATGATGTAATTAGAAGGAAATTAGAAAACATTTTTGTGTGAAGTTTTGGTTTACATAAAATAATGTATACACATTTTTATGTCACTTTGTGATTTGTGAAAACTTGTGTTTTTAGAGAAGGTTTTAACATAATGTTACTTCAAGTTTTGTCATCAATAAAACAAAGATCGTGAAATAGAAATAAATGTTTTTGCCGGTTTATTTGTATTAACAACATCAATCATAAGTCCGAGAAACAAATACCATAGGCAACTCTCTACTATTGTATAATGGATTATGTGCCCAATATGTGTAAAATATCCAAGAAGGATTAAAACGCACATTAAAGTAGAATTGATAACTTGGACCACTCATCCGAGATCCTAAGTATTTTTTTTGTAACACAATGAAAATAAAGTTATCACAACCGAAAATCTAAAATGATGATTAAAGATCTCTACACAACAAACTACAATGGAAGTAGCATGCATGGACAAGCATTGGTGCATGCATGCATACTTGTAGGAACTAGCTTGTGTAAATCATCTAACTACAATATTAAGCTAAAAGCATTCAAACAACAACCTTAATTTCAACACACTATCATTAGATTCCCAACCAAGAACTCTAATTAATACGACACAATGCTCTTTCCAACTTCATCAACTTTCTTCATACAATCATCACTACCACACCCTAAAGAATCAAAGTACATGGCTAAGACTTTATGTCATCTTTTATAACCTACCTTCTCCCAAACTTACTACTATAAAATCCTATGCTTTAGCTCATAAGATACAACACAAACATAATCAAAATTTTCGAGTAAAATTAAAGCTATTCAAGAATCATGAGTGGATTTAGAGACTCGTTATGCCACGAAAACACCGGGAGAAGAGTAATGACACCTGAGGAAGAAGAGTCTTACCCTTGGTAACAACATAGTGGTAGTGATATAGACATTTGTAAGGCATTTCTAAAGTTATGTATTGTTGAAGATCCCATATAGGAAAAGATATCTCATGAGCTTGAAGAACCTATCTGTAGCACTCATGTTGATGAGTGCGTGTGTTGTCAAGTGCAACATATGATGGAAGAAAGCATGTATGCTCTTCGCAAGGAAATACGAGAGATACATACAGTCATTAACAATGACCTTAAGGTTTTAACCGCGGTCATTGAGAACATTGCTAGAGTCTTTCTTCAAGACATTAATGAAGAAATGAATAAGAAAGTCAATAGAATCTAGTATTTTGCTCCTTAAGAAATTCCAGCATTAACAAAGAATAAAGTATATAGCTTTCTGGTTGTTCCTTATACTAGTTAGATGATGTGTAATATATGTTGTGTGTTGCATGTATTATATGAAATAAAATGCTTGAATGTTTCTTGGTTTATATTGCCTTGGCACAATAATATGAGATGAAATTATGATAAAATTATCCAAGCATGCTCAACAAAAGTAATTGGAGTCATGAGAATCGATACATATAATATGTTAAAATATGTATATGTACAAATGCAACAAATGTACAAAGTCACATTAATCCACATTTGTACACAACCATGTTTTCAAGTTTCCAAATGGTAAGCTAACCCATGTTGGACTTGCACATGTGTATATGTTTGTTGCTTGTGTTGTTTTGTGTTTGCTTGTTGCTAGTTGTAGCCAAAAAAACTTCAAAGGTAATGCTCTTGACCCATGGATCTCCGCCTTAGAACAAGGGGGAGCAACAATCTAGGGGGGAGCATAAACAAGGTAATCTATCCTGTTCTTCTAACAAAGATTTCAACTTCCAAGAACAGCCCAAGGATACCCCCATTTGATTTAGACAACAGGGGGGTAAAGGAAGGAAAGCACAGCTTTAGAGCTTTATTGAGAATCGTGAAAAGCAAGCAATTACAGAAGTCAAAGTAGCATTCGTACATGGGAAAGTATAACATGCTATATATCTCATTAAGGTAGACAATGTTCGAAGCTTCTCTTCTTCTCAAAACAAATTACAAGGCAAGATCAAGATCGCAAACTCCATCAACGGCGTCTTCATCTTCGTTACGTTTTTAATTTTATTTTGCTTTCCAAAATCTATTTGTCATTATAAAAAAATAGGAGATTGTTAGGTGCAACATAGACTAGATTTTCCTTTATATTTTAATGATGACAAATAAACATTCGCAAAACATAAAATCATAAACGGTAGCTTAAATCTGCAAAATCGGATTTCACCATCTGGCGCGCTGCACATACGTCAACGCGTGGCCAGCGCGCCACACGCGAAATTTGTTTTGCGAATTTATCACTTATCGGATTTTCTCTTACTCGACACATGTGGAAAGTTCAATAAAGGTATGTATATGATATTTGAGCATGTGGGAACACTCCAAAGGAGGTTTAGACTTAGAGATGAGCAAAAACGAATCCTCTCATTTTTCTATAAAACACCAACTTAAATCTTTTATCAACGCCTCTAGCCAAGGCCGAAACTTCTTCAAACCTAGTAAGATCATACGTTCAACATATCAACAAGCAAAAGTAATCATTTGACCTTAATTTGGATTTACAGTGATCTTAATCATATAACGGGCATTACTCCCGTATTGGTCAAACCAAGTCAAAGGCCACTTTGCGTAAATGCATCCTTTCCTGTTACAGGATATGCTTTACTTATGATGCAAAGTACTTATCTTGTTTGCATCAAAATGATTAATGATCAAATCTATTGTTGCTCGTATTTACAATTGATCCTAATCATGTTACGGGTTTTACTTCCTTATTGGTCAAACTAAGTCAAATGTCACTTTGCGTAAACGCATCATTTCCCGTTATGAGATATGCTTTACTTCTGGTTGGAAAGCACTTTAGATTGTTTTGCACAAGATGATTAGTAATCAAATCCTTATGTATGATTATCATGGATTAAAGTCTAACTGACTAATTGAGTTTGTGGTATTTGGATGTTAATCTTACTTTGATTTTTCTTACTTCCATACAAATATTTTACAAACTCACATGTCTTTCTCTTTAAAAGTATAAGCCTCACTTCATCTACACAATAGATTTTTGTTGTTATGATTATGATTTTTTTGGCAGCATGAGGTAGTGGGATAAATAGAGAGTCGAGTTGAAGCAGAAAGTAATGTTGTAAATGTGTTAGTTTTTTCAACTTAAAGAATGTTGACCGCTAAATTGATAGTGTTGGTGCAACATTGACTATGATGTCCTTTATGTTTTAATGATGACAAATAAAAATTTGTAAAACGTAAAATCATAAATGATAGCCTAAATTCGCAAAATTGGACTTTTCTGTCTGGCGTGCCCAACGGGCTGACAAGCGAAGTCTGTTTTACGGATTTAGCAATTGTCGGCTTTCCTCTCACCCGACACATGTGAAAACTTTAATAAAGGTATATACATGATATTTGAGCATTTGGGAACACTCCAAATGAAATTTAGACTTTGAGAGGAGCAAAAAAGAATCTTCCCGTTTTTCCATAAAACGCCAACTCAAATCTTTTATCAGACGTCTCTAGCCAAGGCTGAAACATCTTTCTAAACCTAGTATGATCATACGTTCACATAACAAGCACAACCTCTTTATCACCCTTCACTTCTCCACCCTTGGATTGTTTCTCAAACAAACACAACTAACACACTTTCATCTCTACCCTTGATCAAGCCATCTCGTCAATCCAAACTCCCTCATTCTATTCTTAACCCTTGGTATGATGCCTCATCTTAAACAAACATACTTACCCTCATAAACACTTTCTTCTCACTCACATAACAAACGCAACCTCTTTATCACCCTTGATCTTGACATATCACCTATCCTACACACCTCTCTTCTTCACATCCTCGACATTCATTTTGAATAAGCTTGCGAGGCTCCTTTCCATCACGTCATGTCACATCATGAAAACTCACACACAACTCATCCATCCTTATCCAACATGTGTGTTAATAGATTTGAAATTCAAATTTCAAATTATTCCCCCTTTTCTCACCAAGTAAAGAATATTCCAAGAATATTTTCTTGGTTTCTAACTAGCCCTTTCTATCTTTAGCTGGATCCCAACTAGGCTAGTTACACATTTGAGGAATACCCAAAATACCCCTTTCCGATAATTCTTTTCTCTCTTTACAATATCGAATAAGCAAAACGCTTTTAATACTTCATAAACGTTTTTATCAAATGACTATTTGAGTTGGTTGATCTTGAGCATGAGAATGATTGAAAGGTCACATCGTGAAGTACAATTGGGGGTATTTAAAACGTCAAGTCCCGAAGAAAACATCTTCGAGAATCTAGCGCGCTGGCCATGCCAGACACAAATTTTATTTACATATATTGTGATCCTTCGCCTATAAATACCCACCCTTGGCCTTTGTATTCCTCACCTCTTGCAAACGTCATTTCCTCTCTTTTCTCTTCTCTAATCCTCTAAGTCTAACATCAAGTGTTCTTATCTTCTCATCTATCATCTATTAAAGAACACACATCTCCGCAAGAGAGCCACACAAGTACCTAATCCATACTTGTGTGTTTTCTCGAGGGTCTTCTTTCTTATACACTTTCTATTAGAATCGAGTCTCTAGGCTAGGTTAGGACTTGGTTCACCATCTATCTTTTTATACAATCGAGTTGTAAGGGAAGTCTTGTATCCGTGGGATCAAGCCTAGATCATTTGGGATCTAGTTGGGGTTTGATAAGCTTACAAGGAGAAGACTTTTAGAGTTTATAGTTTAAGTCAAATCACGGGTTCTTAGGGGTGGATTCCGAGGGCGGAATACCGTAGGTAATAACTCTTCTGTGTGAGCGCCGAGCTTTGTTGAAAGCTGATGGAGTTAATTTGTAATACGGTTTATAGTCCACCATAAGGATTATACTAGGAATAGTATCGGTGTCGTGGATTCGCAACTGGACGTACGGAAGGACTAAATTCCCGAACCAGTATATATCGTGGTATCTCTTCTTCTCTCCTCTTCTCTCTATCTACTTATTGTTTTAATTGCAAAGTAGTATAGTACACCACTCGGCTCTTTCGAGACTTGAAGTTTTATAAACTTCGAAGAAGTAAAGAAAATTGTATTCACCCCCTCTACGGTTTTACAGATAGCATTGATAACTGACATGATATGTTATAGTATTTTTTTCAATTCTGTCAAAAATTAGGTTTCTTTTACATAGTCGGGTTTGTTTAATGTTTGATTTTTTTGTTTAGCAATAGCCCAAGGGGGTGATATTGGGTTGCTTAAGACACTTCTTACAATGTATTTTCCCACTGTGGAAGTATCATTAGTCGTCACATGTAAGTTACTATCTTTTAACTTCGAACAATGTGTGTTAGTTTTATGTGTTGTAAATGGTATCTATATATAATGTTAGTATTTAGGAAATGCCTTGAAATTGTTTTGCGCGAATGATGTTAGAAAATAGTTCGGTTAGTTTTTGGCTATATAGTTGGTCGTTTGTTTTCCTAATGTTCAGAGCTTCTGAAATGTGACTAATTGGATATATGACGAAATCACATGTAGTCACAAACAACGCGTTCATAAGCAAATGCTTCAAGAAGATCATGTCTACTAATAATTGTTAAAAAGTAAAAAGATTTTAATAATTCAACACTTTGATGATTTACTTTGTATAACAGGTGATGGTATTTAGGCCTATGTCTTATATGCAAAAGACTATTAGGGTAATTGTCTAAATAGGGACACAAAGGGTACACATTCATTTTTAGAAACTTGATTCACTATTGGTGTACAGTGTAAATTAGGTGATATGGTTGTGAGACATCGGTGATTAATTTTGGTAAAAAAACAATGTTGCGATGCATGTACATGGTTATTTTCATTGTATCACACAAGACTGAATCTTACCGGGAAATGTATGCTATTGGTGGAAGTGCAATAATCTGTCCTGCCATTCCTTTGTTAAAGAGGTAACTTCATTACGTCTAATCTCTATTTATAACTTGGTTGGTGTACTTTTTGGTGTTTGGATAGTTATGTTTTAATCTTAATGCATAGCGAATCCATGACTTGGACATGGGTTAAATAAGTTGAAGTAAAGCGACTCAAATAAATACAACATTTCTTCAATGCTTTTAGCTATGTTGAATCACATTATCTTTTATATAGGGTGCGTGTTGAATAAGTAAAATAGGAAGATGACTTCAACGAGTCACATACAAATGGGTTGAAACTTGTTTAAAATATATGTTTTATGCAATTAATTGCTTTCTTGATCATACCTAATTAGTACCTAAAACTTATCTGTATTTTCATGACATTTTATAAATATCAGTCCAAGAAAAGCGTAGAATGAGGTTTGGAAACGGAGTCTGCTCCGTCTCATATTATTTTTGGCTAGAATTTATATAGAATGGTGTTTGGGTAAAGTTTGTGAGAATGGTAACGTGTCAAATTGGCTCCAGTTGAAAAAAACTTAGTGTTTAAATAACATGACTTAGGCTGTTGTAGGCATACAAAATAAACTTTATACTATCTTCAACGTGTCTAACCCATGTGTTCCCTTCCCCTAGAAGCCATTCTCTTTGACCCCTTTGATATAAAACACCTTACAAATCAAACCATCTTCAACCAGACATGTTGATGTTCCGCATTTGATTTCATTAGCTTTCATGCCCATAATTCTTTAACTCAATTGTTTGTTTAATATTGATTGACTATTTCAAAAAGATTTGCTTGCTGCAAGAGATAGTAATTTACCACGAACTATTTATGAAAGTTTAAAAGTGGTCCATTTTATGTAGCGGCAAAGTGTTATGCTGGCAAATATGGAGTCACACTACACATATTTTTCAGTTTTGGAGGTACTTTGATTTCACTAGAGTGTGTTCTCTTTGTCTCGAGTTTTATAATATTTGTAACTTGATAAGTATTTGACTCTTTGTTAGATTTGGTGCAAATCACGTCTATGATAACTTCGACTTTCTAATAGTTGTAACATTAACACTGATACCCATCAAAATACGTTATAGGTCGTCGCAGAAGATGCAAGTCACGAATTAATAGCGCAAGAAGTGAAAGTTGGATACAAGTTGGCTCAAAAGGAGTATGTAAAAGCCAGAAGAAGATATGAAGAGTCACTAATGGTGAAGCCCGATTTCTATGAAGGACACCTGGCACTCGGGTTGCAGCTGCAACAGTTTGCACAATCTAAATTTTCATGGTACTATAATACCAGGAGCAAATCCAATATTGAAGAAGGAGCTTCCATACAGATTTTGGAAGTCTATAATAAGGCGAAGGATAACATGGAAAAGGGTATGAAGATTTGCGAATAGATGGAAGAACGAACAAACATACTTCTGACTCGGTAACTGATTGGTTTAGGTACAACAACTTTGCCCTAGACAATCATTGCACCAAAAACAATATAGGATTTATCTCAGCTATATTATGAGAAATGTTACAAGCTGGTGAAGGACAATATTTATCTAATTTGGTGAAAGTTTCATATGAACACTTAATTTATCTTTCAAGACTGTAGATCATATACGACTGTATTCTGATATCTTTGATGTTATGCCCTTATGGCATAGTGAATAAATTGGTGCATAACTTTATTATATGAAAAATTAACACAACTAATATCATACATAGACCTAACCTAAGAAAGAAAAAAAACTCTCGAGAGTTTAATTTTTTATCAAAAAACAAGCGGGTGCATCGCACGGGTATGAATGACTCGTAACGTTTAAAAGTTAGTTCCGTGCTTGCTTATAAACTATTTTATACATTATCTTCTAAACAAGTCAAAGATTTAAGAACTACAAAATATATCGCTGGTTACTACTCTAGAAAATGAAAATATAGAAACTGTCGTACACATAAATTGCAAGCTGAAAAAATTTATTTCCCATATAGAAACGAGTCTACTAAATTAAATTGGATTTCAGTTTATTGTGTGAATAAAAAAGCTTGTAATAGTCATTCGTTTATTTGTTTGTTTTAAACTTTATATATAAAACATTAAAACGAGTATCATGTTTTTTTTTGTTATAACGAGGCTTATCGACACCCGTGCGTTGCACCGGGCTTAGTATGTGGGCAAAATTTGATTGTTAAGCCACTTTCTTCATTTGAGCACTGTATGAAATTATTAGTTTTTTGTTATTTCAGCATCTGACCATAAAAATGGTTTGCTTACCAATTGAACTAACTGACCATCATGTCTCTGGTCCGTTAATGTAATGAATTTTGTATTTTATGATTGTTTGATGGTTAAAATACAATTGCAAGTATGTAAAACTTTAACATCTTTAGTTTGGAAACTCTTAACTAATTGTTAATTAGTTAGCAAACATAGATATTAAATAGGGAAAAAATCACCTCAATGATTTCTAAAAGTCAACAAATTATCATCTTCAACTTTCAAACATATTCCTATGAACAACATATATAAATATACTAAGTCACTGACACTATGCGAAAACATCGTTTACATATATAGTTCGTTTGACATTGTATGTAAGCTAGTCAATATTGCGGAAATTCAACCTTTTCGCGAACCATTTATTATGTTCCAATGACACCAAAAAAATATAGAGCTCGAGACATCCTTACATGTATTATAATGATTTTGTCTGTTTAAAACTTCTATAAACTATCTGATGATGGGGTTTAACTAAAAACATTTTAGTTTATAAACTTATTGTTTATTTCCTAATCATATATAAATATTTGGCATATAATCATTCAATTTGACCCTATGGTCAAACTAAAGTTTCGGCCATGGTAATTAAGTCCAATGTATTGTGTTTTTTATAGTCGAATAATTATTTTTAGGGTTTTGCTAACAACAGCCCTTAGGGTTGTTGTTAACAACTAACTTTCAAATTTTATGTTAGGACAAAATACAATGTTCAAATAAAATTATTCAAAATCACCAACAACTTCCTATAATTTCGCACACACAAATTTAATTCACACTTCTTATTGGTCATATTAGCGAAAAATGCGGAGCATGTTTCGAAATATGTCTTAATATTGGCATATTTTGTGGAAAATTAGTTGTTATCGACAGCCCTAAGGGCTGCTGTTAGCATTTCACTTATTTTTATAGTATGATCGTATTTATTTAAGGACTAAAAAATATGATATGTATTTACAAATGATGAAGATCTGTTATTGCCTATATTTACACCAACAGCCCAAGTGAAATTCAACCCACATATCAATATGTAGGGATATATAATGCTCTTATCCTAATTTTTTTTCGCCAAACACCCCTAATCACTCTAATCTTCAAGCAGCCACTCTTTTTCCCATACACCAAACTTCTCTCAAATTAACTGCTTTTTCTTTTTGCTTGTGCTAGCCAAACATCAAGCAAATTCATTTTATTCTCTTAAATCCATTCGAAACGCAGCCTCAAATTTTCTCTTGTTCTCTTTCTGCTGAAAAGCCAAACATCAAAAACACAATGAATGAAACCCAATACCTTCTTGTCTTCTCTAAACGCAATCATAACCGAAGTTAAAAAACATGATATAAACTTACAAATCATGAAGCATGTATCGAATTGAGATGTTAACCATGTTTTCACTTCGTTTATTCTGTTTGATCCGCTGTTGTTTGTTTTTGATGATTCGTTTGTTAGTGTTGTTAGATCCGTGTTGTTCATTTTTGGTTTTTGAGTTTTGAATAAATGAAATGGTGGTTTTTTTGGTTATTGTTTGATCAAGTCTATAGGGGTGTTTGTTTGATCTAGGGGAAAGAGAATGTAGGAGGTGTGGGGAGAGCAGGCATTGGGTCTGTCATTTATACATGTAAATTGTAAGAATTGAATGCCTAAAACTGTTACAAAACTAAAAATTCTGGCAGGATTACAGCTTCAATTATTGGGCAATAACTGAAACGATGGCAGGTTCAATTACGGGGCAAATGAAGAGTGTAATATTGAAGACGAATATTAACTGTGGCATCATAAAGACTGCGAATTAAATGAATAGAAAGAACTAAAATGATGGCAGGTACAATTACGGGGCAAATGAAGGGTGTAATATTGAAGCTGAATCTTAAATATGACATCATAAAGACTGCGAATTGAATGACTACAAAACTAAGTCTTTTATAATACGAGGCTTGTGGAAAAGTTAGATTGTTGGATCATTTTATACTGCGGCTTGTTTTAATTTTAGCTATCTAATTTATTTTGTAAGTTTGAGTAGAGTGGTTGTAATGTGCGTTGCTATAATTATATGTTAATTTGTGTGTTGTTTATTTTGACGTCTCTGT
>BQNB010043290.1:32809-45591 GCA_026074375.1 Tanacetum coccineum
AACGTATCGGTTGACCACCGATAAGCGATATATCAGTGATATATCGGCCGCCAAGGCCGATATTTACAACACTGCTTTTTTCAAAGTAATTGGGTTGATTTTTCTGACTGTGAAAAGATTACAACTACCACAAGTGCTGATCACTTTAATAAATACTCTAAACTAAAATTGATACGAGTAGAATTTTGATCCTAGTTTACAACTGGTGCCGATATTGAGAATTTTGATCCTAGAAAAGATTACAACGACCCCCGAAATGTAAGACTTAACGATTGATCGTTAAATATTTAAAGAAATTACTCAAATTGACCAAAAAATTAAGTTGGGTGCCTTTTTTATGCAAGAAAAAAAGTGTGATACCTTGATAGAAAATGACTCTTAAATTTAGTATCTTTTTGTGTCATTTACCCAAATGAATATTACTGAAATTCCATATAAAGAATAGCAAAGACAGACTTTGTAATAGAACAAGGTTTTGTTTTAACATTCGACAAGTTCTGTTTCTTTAGTAATTTAGCATTGAAATATGATTAGTTAAAAAAACTGGTATAAAATTAAGTTTTAGTCGGCAATGGTTAAAACTGTTTTTTTTATCCGAACTGTAATTAGCCTCAGTCGCCGGTTTAATCAATTAAACAACCGGGTTAAATCGGTTGAAGCGTCGAGTTAAACATGTTCTATAGATATGTATACTATTTTCCTATATTTAATATGTAGTATTGTATAATCCTCTAATTTATCTGACGTTAATTGCAGTGGCGGAGCCAGGCGAAAATCCAAGATGGTTCCTTGATTTGGTCAAGTTGAAAATTGCAATGGGTCAATCAACCAACCTGTCAAATTTTCAGGTCGAATCGGGTCCAATTTAACAAGATGCGGAAATGAAAAAAAATGAACAAGATGTACAACTAATCAATTATATACTTATATACTTCATAGTTTATATTATTAGCCATAAAAAGGATAATAATGTTTACCTCTACAACTACACAACACAACATAAGTGTCGAATTGCCGATAGATACCTCTGTCTTCCACAACTAGTGGTAGGTTAAATTTCTTATTTTTTTTTTACTTTTTGGCCTTTTTTAAGTTTAAGATAATTACTAATAGAGTAATAGTTAAATGGGCTAACTTTTTTTGTATTGGGGGTTTGGGCTAAAAATATTTTATACTAAAAGTGAAGTGTTTTTCAATTTTTTTCCTAGGTAGTTCTCAAATAATTTCTAAGTTGGTTTCTAAAAAAAATTCTACATCGCTTCTAAAAGATTTTATCGTCCAAGGTGGTTCCCAGGCACCGCCTTGACAAGGCATGGCTCCGCCACTGGTTATTTGTACGGTCAATTGAAGCGAAGAAAGAAAATTGAGTACATACCGATAAACTTTAACTTTTAAGTTTTGTATCTATAAAATTATAACAAATATTTGTAAAAACAAACTTATGATTCCAACTTATAATAGGTTATAATAAGACTATTTTTAACTTTAATTTACTGTTCAACAAAATTTTACTAATATTATTCCTCACCACTTCAACTCAGCGCCGCCTCATTAATTTCGGTGGCCTCGTGCCATCATAAAAAAAACCCTTAAACACACATAAAATACACATGTATCAATTTCAATAGTGTATAAGCTAAATAAACTTGAGCCTCATATTGTTTATATATATAATAGAGAGTTAAGATCAATATAGACCCAACATTTGTCATAGACCCAATGAACCAATCCTAGCCACTCATTTTTTTTATCAAAAATAAAAAAAAACTCATTTTTCACATTTTTTTAAAAATAAAATATCTTACAACTGGTAACTCGTTCACCAACTACAAAATACAACCAACGCGACGAGAAATTTTTTTCTTTTCATAGACGGTGACACGATATACTTTTCAAAAACTTTTTTCGATTTTTTTTTCATCACGACTGTGCGAAATCAATATGAATCTATAACGAATCATCATGATTCGTAAAACGAATCATCTAGGCTTCGATAAAACGGATCCAATAAGATTTCAAAAAATCATATAATGATTTCATAAAATCATATATGATTTGTGAAATCCGACAAACCATTTTTCAATTTTGTTTCATCACGAATGGCGAAGAATCAATATGATTACGTAGACGAATCAAATATGATTCGTACAAACGAACAATTATGATTACATAAAATCACATATGATTTTAATAAATCATATATGATTTTTTAAAATCGTATAATACTTCATAAAATCATAAAAAAAATTCGACGAAATACATAGTTGCCCCTCTAAAAAAAGAATAAATTAATTCCTCGTCCGCGATGATATGTTTTGTTTTTGGCGTAACGATTAACGGTGATGAGTCTTAATTTATTTAAAAAGAGGTGAAAGTGATTTTTTTTGTTTTCACACATAAAATACACATGTATCAATTTCAATAGTGTATAAGCTAAATAAACTCGAGCCTCATATTGTTTATATATATAGTAGAATGGCATGAAATTTGGAGGCCCTTGTCTAGCAATGGCTCTGTGCGATGGCATCTCTCGCACTCCTCTAAAGACTGTCATGCTTCAACTTTTCAATTAAACATAGATAGGTCTATGGAAAGAAAAAAGTTTTGTTTGATTTTTTTTAAATGTCATGACCCGCCTGAGTTTATTAGACCCGGGTCAACATATCAATTCTCAAATAAGCGAAAATCCAGTCACATCCGCCCGGTCTCTGAACCGGTTCCCG
This sequence comes from Tanacetum coccineum, assembly GCA_026074375.1. Lineage (NCBI taxonomy): Eukaryota > Viridiplantae > Streptophyta > Magnoliopsida > Asterales > Asteraceae > Tanacetum > Tanacetum coccineum. The sequence goes on from BQNB010043290.1 coordinate 35,533, forward strand.
AATCAATCAGTTGAACCGGCCGAATGAACTCAAGTTTTAATTCATCGGTTATTGCTGACGAATCATAGATGATTCGTGCGACGAATCATTATATGATTTCGTGCTACGAATCAATAATGATTCGTGCGAGACGAATCATATAAGATTCGTAATAGCGACGAATCATATAATATTCGTAGCGACGAATCATATATGATTTTTTCAATTTTGTTTTAGTCACGAATTGCGAAAATCATATATGATTCGTATGACGAATCATATATGATTCGTATAACGAATCATATATGATTTCATAAAATTATATATGATTTCATAAATCATATATGATTTCATAAAATCGTATATGACTTCATAAAATCATAAAAAAAAGTTCGTCGAAAGTACATAGTGTCGCCCCTCTATAAAAAGATAATTTAATTCTCGTCGCGATGATATGTTTTGTTTTGCGTAACGATTAACGGTGTGTGAGATATTTAATTTTTAAAAAAGAGGTGGAAAGTGAGTTTTTTTATTTTTATGAAAAAAATGAGTGGCTATGATTGGTTCATTCGGTCTATGACAAATGTTGAGTCTATATTGAACTTTTGGCTTTTTATACTTGTGCCTCATTCAATAACCTATATCATTAATACTGCCGGTTCATATCTCCAAACTCAATCTTATATAGTATAAGATAATTATATAAGGATAAAATGAAAATAAATAAATAGTAGTAATAAATTGTGGTAGCTACCAAATCCTCAACCATAAAATTAGACGAAAGCCACAAATAAATGTCAAAGATGGGTGGCTAGCGTGTAACCCACACGACGTCGTTTCTCTAATTGAATATTGTGATTAGGAGTGTGGAAAACATATTCCCCTTTTACATTTTCATCTTCATTTTCATTTCATTCAACAACTCCTCCTTCCTTCCATCATCATCTCTTTGATTGATTCTTTGTTTATATATAATTATTATTATTATCTCAATTCTTACGCATCGTAAAGGTATGCTTTTGAATCTGATTCGTTGAATACTTGATTCTGTTGTTCACTTATAGTTTTCGGTTGTATTATTCATGTGATTTGTATCATGAAATAAGGTTAATCAGATAGTGAAATGTAATTTTTTTTATTAAAATTCTGTTAGAAATTAGGTAAGTTATGTTTTGATGGATTTGGGATTTTGATAATAGAGTTTATGAAGAACTTTATTTAGTAAATAGTACAATTTTACTTTTTTTAGGTGAAATTTTTACTTGATAGCGTTGACTTTCGATTTTTAGATAGAATCGGTGACCAGTTTTTGATACAATTCACAACTAGGTTGATTCAATGGTGTTGGAGGTCATGATTTTACTATATTTGGCATAGTGAAATTTTAAGGTAGCGTTTAGTTGTAGAAAAAATTTCTTGTTTTATTGTTTCTAGATTTCTTGACGAGGAATTGGTTTTTCTTCTTTAGAGAAGAGTTAGAGAATTTTGAAAACCCGTTTAGATGGAGTTATATTTTCCCTTTCAAAAAAAGAATACCCTAGATTGCGACGGTGGGCTGTGACGGCGAGGATGGAAGGGGGAGATGTTACCAATGGTGATTAGGGTTAGAATGAGACACTTGAATGGTAGATTGGGAAATTCCGTCTTCTTTTTTTTTGTTAGAGAGAAAAAAGTGGAGAAGGGTAGATTGGAGTTCTCATTTTTCTAGTTAAAATTTCACTTTTTTTGAAAATTGTTGGAAAAAAGTGTGACTGAACGAGTTTTCACTTTTTCCATTTTCCTATGAAAAATTTCCTGAAAAAATGGGATGTTTTTCACCAACTAAACACACCCCTAGTATTTGTGGTTTTTTCAGGTTATTGCAAGTATATTATGGAATTACGCTTAACTGTTTGGTTTCTGGACCGTATTTATGTGAATTCGTAACTTGCTGGTTCAATCTTTTAGTTTTACTTTCATCCGGTTGATAGTAGTTTTCATAAAACTGAGAACTAGATGGGGTTTGGTAGTGTATATTGCTAAAGTTGTGCTGATACTTTTTTGGGAAAAAGGTAACTACTCTTGGAGAGTAGTTAGCTATTTCTTTCCTTTCTGGTAGTATATGATGTAGGATGGAATCAATCCCTTTTTTCAAGTTTCCTATGTGATTAGGTATGTGAATTGATCACTTGACAATGTTGACTTTGAGGTCCAGATTGAATCGCCATTAAAGGCTGATGTCGATTTGATGGCTTCTTGATGCCAAATTTGCATGAACCAGTTAAATTGTTTCTGTTAATGGGAATTTAGAGTTTGCATTACATGATTGACTTATTGAGATCATTTGTGTAGCTTTTGAATTTTATTCGTCTGTGACCAATATCAACAAATTTGAGTTCTATCTTGCAACCCTATAAGTTAACACTAGACTCATCACCTAATTTCCGTTGTTGTAAATGAATGTGTGTTTGGATTTTATTAATCGTGAGCCTGTCTGTAGTCGCATAATAGGAAGAGCTTATAATGGTATTCTGCATGATAAAATTATTTTAATTAACACGATTAATTGTGCCTTTTATATGACTAATGTAGTACGGTCCCATATCCCTTTTAGTTAAATGATTATTAGGACATTTACATGTCACCGTAAGACCGTATTAACCATCTTTGTAGTTCAAATTCCCTCAATCAAAGTTCTTCTTGCCGTTTTGCTTTTTTATCAGCATTCAAATTTTAGTCATGTTTGTGGAAAATTGTGTGTACTTCTGGTAAGTGCTTATTTACATCTTTCTTACATTGTAGACCCGCCTGCTGTCAAGAAATGAATTTTTTCTGTAGTAAAATGGCCGAAGAATCTTCACCATCGCAGCAGGATATTGTTCGATGCCCATTTTTGCGAAACATTAATGAACCAACTAACTTCTCCTTTTCATCATCCATGGCTTTCCCATTGCCTGTAAGTTTATTATTTCCCATATCGAATTCACTTTAGAGGTGACTTATGATGTAATGTATATGAACTAATTTCGTGATCTTTTCTTATCAGGCCCGGGCCAAAGGTCCTATATTTGAGGATGGTCCCAATTTTGATATGGCGTTTAGGCTTTTTCATGGGCAGAATGGCGTGGTCCCACTTTCTGAGGGTTCATTGCAATTTCCCCAGAAGGTGAAGCCTGAACCAGTGCCACAGCAGTTTAATCCTTTGGCAGCAAAGGCTGCTACAATCAGTCTCTCGGGTCTTGGAGGTACCTTTGGCTTCGATGCCTTTAATGAGATGTTTAAAAATCAACAAAGAAAGCACAAATCGTCCAAGAAAGACTCTTCGCAGGTATGGTGACCACCAGAGTATTACATGTTCTTAAAATGTGGCAAAATGGATGGATCTGGACTCTGGTAACAAGCCAAAAAAGGAATATATTTTGTTACGGGTTGGGTGGATTTTAAGCATGATATGTTTTTTGTTGCATATATTTTGTGTCAGACATATATGCAAAGTTGCATTGTTAAACTAATATTTTAACTGTTTAAATAAAATGATTTGGGAGGTTTTTTGCATTAAAAGGACACTGGGTTGGCTTTTCACTCATTTGACCTTTTTTCTTTTTAAGCTAATAATTTCGATTTCACCCGTTTGACCTGTTATTGATAAAGGATAGCCCAAATTCATTAATGTATAGTTAAATGGGTTGAAATTTGCACTGTGAATTCCCCTCAGTATCGTTATAATATAGAAGTTGTGAAAAATATCTATCAAATTAAAAACATCAGATTTTGGTGAATGATGTTGATAAGATACTATTATTTGGAGTCTGATTTGATAGATGTTTACTCACATTCCACAAAACATCCAGTTTTTATTTATTTATGAAAAAGGCAAATAAAGATGGAGTCTGTTCTAAAAAAACGGCATTTTTGTTCGTTTGATTAACTAATCTCTTCAACAATCAAAATTAGTCAAAACTTCAAACACAAGCACATTGAAACTACACCCCGTTGTTTGACGATCAATTATCTGATTATTGATTATTTAATTCTGTATTACCTAATCACTTTTGGATGATCAAACCTCTTAACCTTATATAGTAGCTGGCATCTTACTCCCATTTTATATAAAATTTTACAGAAAGGAGACTCAAATCACGAGGCAACTGGTGAAGAGTGGCTAAAAAGTGGAAATTGTCCAATTGCCAAATCATACCGGGCAGTAAGTAATGTTTTACCCCTCGTGGCGAAAGCATTCAAACCACCATCAGGCATAAAGTACAAATGCCCACCGGCAATCGTGGCAGCCCGTGCAGCTATAGCCCGAACTGCCTTTGCAAAAAACCTCAGACCACAACCCCTACCCGCAAAAGTACTAGCCATAGGTGTACTAGGTATGGCAGCTAACGTCCCATTAGGAGTATGGCGTGAACACACCAAAAAATTCTCTCCTTCTTGGTTTGTAGCTGTTCATGCAGCTGTTCCTTTTATCGGTATGCTCAGAAAGTCGGTTTTAATGCCAAAAGCTGCTATGGCTTTTACCATTGCAGCATCTATTCTAGGTCAGGTTATTGGGTCTAGGGCTGAACGTTATCGCCTGAAAGCTATAGCTGCCAGACCTCCACCTGTGGTTGAAACTTTTGTTGGTGAGTTTGACCCGACAGGGGTTAATGTGGCTGGGTCTGGGTCAGTGGGCGTCACCGGTGGACATTGTGGTAAACCACTTGAGTGGAAATCTTCCCCTATGCAGGTTGCTGGGCCATCTGCTTGATGTGTGTAAACATTTTTCTTTTGTCGGTTGGTTGTGTAATGCTTTGTTCGTCTTTTGTCGAGCATGTGATGAAAATAATAAAGGATACTGGAATATTACTTTGATAAATGTTGTCTAATGTGTCTAAAGACTCGGACCTGTAATCTAATATGAGCTGTAATCATGTGGTACTACCGGCTTCAGGTGGTATTTTATTGTAGTGTCTGTCCTTAATGATATGGTGTCCTTTTGGGAATGGATATTATTTCTGACCTGCTTGTATTGTATTAAGACCGGTTAATATTATGGCGGATGGTTAGGAAAGCAACCAGTCTTGTAAATAAGACCAGTTTAGCCTATTTTTATGTATTGGCCCTTGTTACTGAGCTATATAACTGATTAACTGGTTAGGATCTAACTGGGAGGATTAGTTGCAACCTCTGTAGGACTGTAGGCATATTGATCAGGGCGAATAAGACTAACCTAGATGGCTAATACTCATTTTCTTAACTACAAGAAAAACGATTTATTGCCCATTTTCTTTGAAATTTATAAATATTTGTGTTATAATATAACATTAAACACAAATTAAATACAGGTGCACGTTTACAGATAATATAGAGGGTATCGAGTATATAAGTTTATAGACATACAATATTGATTATGCTGGAACAGCTAAGACTACTTGAAATCATCAATCGTTTTATTGTTTTAAACGTATGGATAGTGTTGTTCACTGTTGACACATCCTTTGCACAATGTCTGGAATATCGATTCGGTCAGAGTAGAATTATATGAAGGTAGATATCAAATCTGTGTTTGTTTTGTTTTTTTGAATTTAGCCTCGAAACAATTACTCTTTTGGTCATGATTCTGGCTATATTTTTCAGATGACTTTGTTTTTTTCTTGAATTTAAATATCAGTAGTGGTGGTGTGTTGATTTGGCTAATGGTTGTTGGGTTTTTTTTGTGTGGATAAAGGGTTTGAAAAAAGTTGTAATTTGATAAGTTTGGACCTTTGATAAAAGAAAATTGGCGATTGTTGGTGGCTGGAGAAATTAGACGAGGGGTTTGAAAAAAGTTATAATTCAGTGATATGTTAGATATGTCGACATGGACAACAGACGCATTTTGGTTTCTTGTTAGGAGTTTCGATCCTTATCAACTGATGTTGGGATTTTATGTAGATTATGGTGTTCTTGATGTTTCTAAATTATCCAATATGTTAATGACTTAATGCTAGTATTAGAATGGTTGTTGGAAAGTTAGGGGTGCCTGAAGTTATTTAGAGGTTTAAATGATGTTGAAGATGAGGGCATTTTTATCATTTAACCCTGTTTAATATACATTTCAGTCAATTAACAAAAAAAATCGGTCAAGGGACCAAACCCGATACTTGTCAAAACCACAAAGAGAAAATCCGGAAAAAAAAATATAGAAACTATTTTCGTTAAACTCGACAGACCACAGGGACCATTTATGCAATTAACTCAAACAAAAGTAAAAGAATAGCTAAACCACTTGAAATCATCACTCATTTGCATGGTTCTAAAAGGCACGCTATGGAGCCGCTAAGGTCTCGCAAAGGCGCAAGGCGTGACCTTCACGCTACGCAATAGACCAAGGCGTAGGTTTAAGGCGTGAAGTGAGATGAAAAGTGAAAAAACGTGATAAAGCGCGATAAGGCATGATGCGTGAAGGCTTTTTTGAATTCATTTTCGATAAAAATCGTTTTTCTTATAGAAATGAAAAAAGATTACATGCAAAGACAGTTTATTGACTTTATTCCTTATGTATGACATTTTTTGTAAACTCAATATATTTAAAATATGATATAAATATATAAATTTATAAATATTTTCATATTTTGTGCCGCTTTAAGTCACGCCTTAAAAAACGCCATGACTCGCCATGACTCATAAAGCGTGAGGCTTGGCCATGCCGCCACACCACGCCTCACGCTATTTATAACCTTGATCATTTGATAGTTGCTGAATTTGGTAATTGAGATTGTTGGATAGTCAGCAAATATGAATATATATGTTTTCTTAGTAGATTATTATTAACATGGAATTCAGTAGAACTGTGTATTTGTCAAAATAGGGTAAAACGTTCATATTTTGGGAGTGTCTTTTCTCTAGTTTCTACAAATGTTTCGTTCTAATGTATCTAAAATTGGTTATACTCGGTCTACATCTGAAAAGAACTTGTGGCGGGAAAATATAGATTTGTCCAATGATATGGCATAAACATGACCATATCTTATTTACAAAAATAATTAGGGTCCATTTGGTTTGTTAATGGGATTGAATTTGGATTTGGATTTGGATTTAGATTTAGATTTAGATTTGGATTTAGTATAGGTATTAAAAAAAGTGTAGGAGAAAAAAAATATATAATATATTTAAAAGTAAAATAAATGGTTTATATTAATTGAGGGCCCACCTTTATGAAAAAAGACAAAATGATAACCCCTTTCTTTTTTTGAAACCCGACTATTTGATCATGATTCAAATATGCAGAATATAAATCATTTAGTGAAAACTGGGCCCACCTTTTTTCTTACCAAACAAGTGTTTTTCATTTTCTATGAACTAAACCCATACCAAGACCATAAAACAAACGGACCCTCAGTCTCTCGGTTCCAAATTCCAATATCCATTGTCAATATTTTTATTTCGAGTTGTCTCAAATTAAATGCTCCCTATTAGAAATAGATAGGAAAATTGATCTAGATTATTATATTTTTTTTGGTAAAGGGTTACTCCGGTAAATTTGTATTAATCACAGAAAAATAAGAACAATTGAATGTGGCAGAAATACCACATTGACCTCAAGCAATAGCTTGAACAACCACTAAACGCTTGTGACATGCCACAAACGCAACAAGCCTAACTATATGAGTACAACCAATAATAGAAAAGGCCTAAACAATACGAGATCTTCCATGTCGAACCAGTAACCAACCATACATAGGGAGGAAAAGGATTTAAATGAGATTGCCTCCTTAAAAAACCCTCCCAAGAAAAACCCAATGGGAAAAACCTTGAAAAGGGAAAAAAGAGTACAACTCTCATTTGAAACTCCCGTCTTGGCCCTTCAACACAAATGCGAACTTCCACACTATCCCAATAAGAAACGGCGAGCATGAGAACAACACATAATCAACCATAAAGCCTAAAAGTCTTAGGCATCTTCCAACGAGACAACAAAGTAACCATCGTTGTATTCTTGAACCTGAGAGTAAGAAGATTTAATCTAACCGTAACCATGATGATATCGCGAAGCTCTTCTGAGGATCTTCTCTCGTTCTTGAACATTCGATTATTACGTTCCAACCATATGAAATAAGAAGTAGCAGCGAAAATCAACCGACCAATGACACTCTTAGCTGTACGTCTATGCGCCATGGGCTGAAGATGCATGAGAATATCACGAGAACTAGGCGGGACCATCTCCATACCAGCAAGAGGACGAACATACTGCCAAACCTGAGTGGAGATAGAACACTCGAAGAAAAGGTGATCATGAGAGTCCGGCTGAGTGTCACAGAAAGTACACCGAAGCAGGTTTAAGTCGGTATCAATACCAACATCTCATTGCCTCAATTTATCCTGCGATTTAAGACTTTTTCTCATCATAAGCCAAAGATGAAAACCATGTCGGGGTATACAATGCGAGAACCAGACAACACGAAACCATAGAACCTCAGGACCACGAGGTCTAAGAGCTTCCCATGCGCACCTAACTGAAAAACTCGAACACTTACTAGTAAGGTCACGCCATTGCGGGACATCAGATCGTGACTCTTCAAGAGTTGGGACCGGGACCATCCCTAAATCCGGAGCCTTCAGGAGCCACGATTGAGGCCACATCCACCCATCTTGCGACACCAAATCAGCTACACAGTTTTGAAGGTTAAAACCCTCTCTCATGATGTCTCTAGGCGATAAATACCCAATAAGAGGGCAGTGAGAACACCAAGTATCATACCAAAGCGATGTATCATTCCCATTGCCAAGCTTAGTCCAAAAGAAAGGCTTAACGATGTCACGAAGCTGGAGAAGTTTCAACCATCCCCAACTCATATCCGCCTTCAAAGGAATATCCCAAATAGTACGACCCTTTAATTTGTACATATGAATCCACCGCACCCATAACGATTCTTTATTAGACACTATATTCCAAATATGAGTAGTCATTAAGGAAATATTAAAGATTTTGAGATTACGAATACCAAGGCCACCATCTCTTATAGGAAGACAAATATAGTGGGAAGGAGTGGGGCGAGGAGATGTCGTGCCAGGGAGGGCGGATTGGGGCCTGGGATTAGGGGGGAGCTTCCCGAGGGTGTGTGGGGGGAGCGTTTGATAGTCTTTCACCATTACACCAAAGAAACCCACGAATAAGCTGCTGAATATCATGAATAATACCTTTTGGGATGATCAAAACCGATGCCCAATAGACATGCATAGAAGAAATAACAGACTTACACAGCTGAAGCCTCCCCGCAAAAGACAAAGACTTATTCTTCCAATCACCAATCCGATTCTTAGCTTTTTTAACAAGGATTATACAATCCTTATTTAAAAGCCTTGAAGAAATAAGAGGAACCCCAAGATACTTAACCGGAAGCTCGCCTTCAAAAAAAGGCATAATGCTAAGAATAGCAATCTTGATATGATTACGAACATTACAGAAATAAGCCGTACTCTTAGGAATACTCGGGACTAATCCCGAGGTTCTCTTAAATTCGTCAAGAGAATCCATAATAAGCCTAGCTGATTCCACTTCACCTCTAGCAAAAATGAAAAGATCATCTGCAAAACAAACATTAATAATCTGCAACTCCTCACAATGGTTATGATAACAAAAAGAATCCGATAAACGAACCCTGCGTTGAATAATAAGGGTCAAAACCTCCATAACCAATGTGAATAAATATGGTGAAATAGGATCACCCTGTCTCAGACCTCTCCTACCTTTAAAATAACCATGAATAACCCCATTTAAGCTAAGAGAGAAAAAAGTGGACGTAACACAGGCCATAATCCATTGAACCATAGTAGGATGAAAACCAAAACACTTTAGGATAAGCCCCAAGAACTCCCAATCAACCGTATCATACGCTTTCTGGATATCCACCTTAAACGCACATCTAGGAGGACTCCCATCCCTATGATAATTATGCATTAGCTCTTGCGTAATAAGAATATTATCCGAAATCCTCCTACCCGAGACAAAAGCTGATTGATTGTCACTAACCACCTCCTTAATTCCTTCAATAATCCGATTAGTGATGATTTTGCTAATACACTTATAAATGACATTACAACAAGAGATATGACGATAATCATTAATTCTAAGGG
>BQNB010043291.1:12090-45591 GCA_026074375.1 Tanacetum coccineum
TTTGTGATATAGTATAACATCCTAATGTTAAAAAGTCTACTGGATTAATCTTGATCCAGGGTGGGAATTTAATAAAAGTGGCGTATAGGCGTAGCCTCACTACAGCAAGGGCAAGACTGCTCTTCGCTCAAAAACGACCCACCCCTTCATTTTCTTATGTTGATCACGAGAAAGATCATAAAGACCAGCATTTGGACGAAAAAATGAAGTTTTCTCTCCAAAGTCGTTCGTAGTGTAAGTTTTAAACGTACAAGATGGTCTCATAGCCCATGACAAAAAGTGGTTTCTTGTAAGCTAGAAATATGTCCTCTAAGATTGGAGTTGGAAATGAAAATGGGGTAACTGATAATATAACCGATGTTGTGACTGATAAAACTATGGAAGTTGTTTCTACTCAAAATTTCAGTGAAACTGCTGTTGCTGCTGCGGAATATTGGTTGCCAGTTGCAGCTTTGTAGTATCCCATTGATGGAATTCTTAAGTCTAAAGGACTAAATTGGTAAAGATACACTACGTGACTATACCTATATAGCATAATGTTTTGTTTCTTTGATTGAGATATATGCCAGTATTGTGCAACTGTTAGTGTCAAATCTTTGTTTACTAATTCACTTTGACAATAACATGTATACTAACCTTCCAACTTCCAAGATTACCGGGCTTCTAGGCTTTTTAGTATAGCGATTTTTTCCAGTCTGTATTTTACCCCAAAAAATGAATTCTCGTTTCTTTCCACGAATAGTTGGTACAAAAACAGAAGAAACATTCATTTGGTACTCACATTTTTTGCGCAGAATTGGAGATCAAAATGGGAGGATAATAAAAAAGATAAGGTAGGAACATCAAACTTCTTATTAGTTATAAGAGACATGTTTAACCGGTTAATTACAAATGTGTCCTTGTTTATGTCATTATTACTAAAATACCCTTCTCGGGACATGAGTAAACCTGAAAATCAGGAACAAATGAAGCTATTAATAGAGGACTAAGAAGTTATTCATGTTCCTTATTTCAGAAAAAAGAATACATACTTTTCATGGAGGAAAAGGTTCCATCATTAAAAACCGGAGTGTCATGGTTCCGCGATCTTACAACTGCTGATACTTTCTACATTCTTCCGTTTTTGTCTTTATTTTCATTCTGGTTAACAATGGAGGTAATTAGAAAAGTTGTTTGGTTATACTTTGCCAATACAAAGTTTAGATGCTTTTTTGACCTTATAACTTATAGGTACACGCGTATGTTGTTTCCCTCAGTGTCACATGCCAGAAGGGTTAATGAAAAATTTCGCAAGGGGTTTCGCTGTTCTTATAATTCCTCTTTGTGCAGGTTTTCCTAAGGTACATATCTCAAGTACTGTAACATACCAAGTTTTCACCATGATGGCCATCTACCGAAGCGTTAAATTGTTGAATCAGTTGGCTTATATTTCTTCACTTCTTCTCAAGTTGTTTATTTTCAGCCGAAACAGTTTATTTGTAATTTTGTAAGCTTGTGTATATAGAGGGCTTTGAATCACTATTTTTATTTGAGACAAGTGTTTTTCTCTGTATCTGCAACACACATATTTATAAGCGTAAACTATTTTGCAATATTTGTTCTTTTCGACAAATGTGTGTAATTCTGTATGTTTAGCAGTCTTATAAAGCATCCAAATCATCTCAGACTGCACAATGCAGATCACAAATTTTCTTTTCGACAAAAGTGTGTGTAGCTATGTTTGTTTAACAGTTATGGTTCTTTTGTATCTAAGTTTTTAAACTGGTATGTAAATGTAAAACATAAACCAACATCGTTACCAAAACTGACGCCCATTTTTTCTTGTTTTATGTTTACCAATATACGACGAAGGGCAGGGGTTTCAAGCGTTTCAGTTAAGGTAACATGGTTTTCAATCTACTTATGATCTTATGTTTTTTTTTTCTATGTTTAACATGATGAGTTAATTATTTCAATAAATTTGTCCCACATAGATAGAAAGTAAAAGGAGTGAAAGCTTTATAACTTCATCTACGACTCATAAGATAATTATGGTATGAATTATGCAATAAAAACTTGTTTGTTGTGTATTTCTTGCCTTGACTTTTTTCTACTATTTGTTCCCACACTAAGCATTCATCGGTTTTTTTATTAGAAAAACCACCATATAGCCTATTTGTAAAGCAATTGATCTCTTGACAAGAGGTTAAAAGTTCCCATTATGAGCACACTAGTTTTTTTATTTCTCTTTTAAAACCATCAAATAGCCTAGTTATAAAGTTTAAAAGTTCAAACATCATTAGGCACATATTTAGGGTAACAAGAGGAGGGTCATAAAGGGTCATTGGCATAACCGAGCTTTCCACTCAAGTATTCATCGGTTTTTTCTACTTCTTTTCACCACCTTCAAATAATTGTAAAGCATTTGACCTCCTCACAAGAGGTTAATAGTTCAAACCTCACTAGTGCACATTTACAGGTGACAAGAGAATGGTCAAAAATGATCTAACAACGTTATTTAGTTAGTAACTTAGTATACTTACAAATAAGAATAAACTTAAAATTTAGTAAAAGTCTATCGTTTTAGTTCACTTTTTAACTCTATCATATTACGGTTCAAAAAATTTGTACACCCAATCATATTTGATCTTTGTTTGTGTCTCTTTTCTCTCAATTCTTTGTTTCGGTTGTTTTCTTTGTTTTTCTTCACTTAACCCCCTTAGTTTGATACCTATATTTAAACCATCAAATATCCAAGTTATAAAAGTTTAAAAGTTCAAAAACATCATTAGGCACATATTTTAGGGTAACAAGAGAAGGTACCATAAAAGGTCATGTCATAACCGAGCTTTCCACTCAAGTATTCATCGGTTTTTTTCTACTTCTTTTCACCACCTTCAAATAATTGTAAAGCATTTGACCTCCTCACAAGAGGTTAATAGTTCAAACCTCACTAGTGCACATTTACAGGTGACAAGAGAATGGTCAAAAATGATCTAACAACGTTATTTAGTTAGTAACTTAGTATACTTACAAATAAGAATAAACTTAAAATTTAGTAAAAGTCTATCGTTTTAGTTCACTTTTTAACTCTATCATATTACGGTTCAAAAAATTTGTACACCCAATCATATTTGATCTTTGTTTGTGTCTCTTTTCACTCAATTCTTTGTTTCGGTTGTTTTCTTTGTTTTTCTTCACTTAACCCCCTTAGTTTGATACCTATATTTAAAATGGGTGTCGTATGTAAAACCGAACATATAACTAGAATACATATGAAATGTTCATTACAAGCCCAAAAACACTAAGGGTGCGTTTGGTTGGGGGCATATTAGGGGCAATTTATGGCATTTACATTTTTAATTTTCTTCAAATATTGTGTTTGGTTACTCAAATGAAGAAATTTAAAATTCTCTGAATTGCCAAAATGAAGAGAATTAAAATGCCTCCAAAAAGTAAAGAAATTTAATTTACTTGGATTTTTTTTATAAAATGTTTTTCTTATTGTTTTTGTTGTATTTTTTTATAATTGAGCTTTCCACTAAAGCATTTAATGGTTTTTTTCTTCTTTTCACCACCTCCAAATAACCTAGTTGTAAATCATTAGGCTCCTCTTTCATAACATGAGGTCATAATTAGAGTCGCTTAAACCCTTTTGAATGAATGTACACGTAAATAATATATGTTCGGAATGCGACTCGGGCCTTTGGAGACGCACACGATAGCGTTTGGATTCAATAAATATAATTAATTAATTTATATTAATTGTGTAAATAATAAGATAACGGTCGTTAATTAATTAGTTACTTAACGGAATTTATTTAACGGTCGTTAAATGTTAACATAAAGGACTTAATGTTAAATAATGAGAAAAGGAAAGTTTTGGCTTGGGTTGTGGGCTTGTGTTTGGGGCCGGTTATACCTCAACAAGAGGAGGTGGGAATTTGTTTCCTTATAACAAATTCCCTATGCCTATATAAACAAATCAAGGCTCATTGTTTTGATATATCTTTTGGTGAAACCCTAAAAGCAAAACTTCTTTTCTCTTCCCCTTCTCTCTTGTTGAGTCAATCGGCTACACCCAACCAAGTGGGAAAACCGATTTGATTAATCAACTTAAAGTAAGTTGTTTTGCTTATTGTTTATAAAAGAACTATCATTCTAATTGAATCGCTAACAAACGTGTGTACGAATCCAAAGAGAGATCATACTTTGATCGTATATTGTTCTTGATTTATTAATTCAAGATTTACTAAAAGGTACGTTTTTCTTTTATTATTATTATGTTAATTTATATGACTATGTGAATGATCTTACATGCTAGTCTTCCGCTGCGTGCTCGTATTTATTAATAGTTAATATGATCTTAATGTCTACTAATTCCAACACCTTTTTCATAACGTGAGGTCATAATTGGGGTCACTGAACCCTTTTTTCATAATGTTGTGTATTTCCTTGTCTCGGTTGTTTTTTCTACTATTTCTTTCCACTCTCAAAGTATTCAGTGGTTTTTCTATTTCTTTTTACCACCACCAGATAGTCTAGTTATAAAGACTTGATCTCATTAAAAGAAGTTAAAACTTCAAACATCAGTAGACACATATCTAGGTAATAAGAGGAGAGTCTGAAAGGGTCGATGGGATAATTGAGCTTTTCACTCAAGCATTGACGGTTTTTTCTATTTCTTTTCACCACCTCCAAATAGCCTAGTTGTAAAGCATTTGACCCACTTTTCATAACATGGGGTTATAATTGGGGTCATTTAACCCTTTTTTTATAACATTGTGTATTTCCTTGTCTCGATTATTTTCTACTATTCCTTTTCAATCGAAGAGCATTATGTACCCTCGCGTGCTGTCGTGTGGTGCCGTGGGTAAAGTGTTGCTACACCAACACTTTTTCTCCTAACATCATAACCATCAGAACACTAAAACACCCTCCCTCCTATTTCTGGTATTTCCTCAAGTTCATTTATTTTCTAGTTTTTGTTTGCCCCCAAACAATGATATAAGATAGTCCCTAACACAAAACTGTGTTTACTAATGGTCTTACTTGATGTTGAGGAGTTAAAGCTGATCCAGTCACCACCTTATGAACTCGAGCATGTTGAAATTGTAAACAAGTTCAACATAAGTGAATTATCAGTTCATGTTGCTGCTGTGGATGTTGTACTCTGGTGTTGTCGGCCTCGATCTCTAACTTTAGAACTAAATCATTATATCGACACAGGCCATGTTGTCAAGGTAATATTTATGTGTTTACATTGGTGAAATGTTAATCCTTCGTTTTCATCTCACTTAAACATGGTTCTAAATTTTGATTCTGTTTGTACGTAAAAGTTAAGTGAAGTTTTTTTCTCTTCTCTTTAGTATACATATGATAAACTACTTGGACAAGAAAATGAGGACGAAACTTATATTAAGTTTGTGCTGGTTACCTCTTCCAAAGACAAACAACACTTTAGTGACCTGAATTCGTTGTTGAAAAGGCTATCTCTTGATCAAGTAAAAACCAAACAATATATTCATGACAGAAAAAGCATAATCACCTTTACAAAGGAAGAAGGTACCCTATTTACCTTTTTATTTTATCAACTAATTCCATTTGCATGTGTAACACATTTCTTCATCTTTTTGTTAATATCCAAACAGTTGTCCAAGAAGCAGGATAATGGAGTATGCAAATTGTGAGATTTCGTGATCAGTTAGATTAAGGATTGTATCCGTGATGACAAAAGTACAAAGGTGACCAGTATATTACTAGAGAAATGGATTTTGTGTTTAGCATCTTGGATAGTAAAAATCAGATATAGTGAACAGGGTTAAGTAACTCTATTATGATTACTCTGTTTTTAGATGTTTACATTTGTGCTTATGGTTTTGAATCTTAGTAACAATGTTTTGCCTTATGTTAGAAAGTAGAAGTGTATGATCCTCGTTGTGTTTGGACTAGGTTCTTTTGATCATCTTATGTGGTTTTTGCTTCTGGTGGTGGTACATTTTTAGGTGTGTGCAGCATCAATCAGGTGGCGTTTTGTAACACCCCAAAATCTGGTAGAAGCGGAATGGTAACAATAGGGTGCCACGTCATAGTACAACAAACAAGATATAGGAAACGACCTCAAAGAGACGTTTTTAAATAACATTCATACCAGGCCACCAATACAAGCCTCTTAAATCATAATACATCTTATCCGCACCAGGATGTACCGAATATCTAGAAGTATGAGCTTCATCCATGATCAATTTCCTTACACCACCAACTGATGGAATCCAGATACGATCGAAGAAGTAAATTCCACCATCATCTCGTCGCTCAAAGTGTGTTTCTAATCCTCTTAGCCATTCAACTAGGGCTTTGAGATCCTTGGAAGCTTCGCCCTGTGCTTCCAAAATCTTAGTCTTAAGTCCAGAATGGATAGTAATACTCATAGCATGTACTCGCCTTGGCCTGAGCCTTTCTTTTCTACTCAAGGCATCTGCCACCACATTTGCCTTGCCCGGGTGGTATTTGATCTCACATTCGTAGTCACTGAGCAGCTCGATCCACCGCCTTTGGCGCATATTCAACTCTTTCTGGTCGAAGATGTACTGGAGACTCTTGTGGTCAGTGTAGATAACACTTTTCGTCCAATAAAGATAATGTCTCCAGATTTTAAGGGCGAACACCACCGCACCCAATTCCAGGTCATGGGTGGTATAATTTTTCTCATGCGTCTTCAACTGTCTTGATGCATACGCTATCTGTAACAACCGTGACTTGAGCAGGTTAGTCAAACCATTAGTGTTGACTTATGTGTCTGTTGCAATGTACGGTTTATGTGATTTTATGTGTTATACGTGTTTATATGTGTTTGTGTGGGATATGTGAGATTGAATAATCAATCCATTGAGCGTGCTCGTCTCATTAGGATTGGATTTGTATTAAATTTTGTTGAGCTCATTTCGTTCACTTTTGAGTGACGAGGAAATGGTTTATTGAGATTTGTAAGCGTTTTTGTGTTAAAATGTGTTAGTATTTATACGTATACGTATTTTTGTTTAGTAATTTTAATAGAATTTAGGTATTTAGAGTTAAGTGTTAAGAGAATTGCATTTATTTGATTGGAGCAATTTCATCTTTTAATCACATATAGTGATAAGGAATTTGAATAAGTATTTTAGAAAGAATTGTTTAGGTTAATAAGTGGTTGTCTAGGTGATGGATTAAAAATGTGAAGCGTGTCATTTGTGAAAGAAATGATTTGTTAAAATTATGAGAGTTATTTTGGATAATTTTCCATAAAAAGAAAGAGAATTTGGAAATAAAAAAGTTATTTTTTTAAGCTTAAAACGTATGTCCTAACTGCGAAAAGAAGGATTTGGAGATAGTTTATGGTTTTTATAAATACATCATCTTCTAGTTTCTTTTATTATTAAGAAAAAAATATTATGATGGATGAATCTAAAAACCGGATATTTTTTTTACCCATGAATAGTAAATCCGGATTTTATATAAAAAAAAGGAAAATAAAAAGAATATAAAATCCTAATTAAACTAGAACTCTAAATTAGGGATTATCTAATTAGTTTTCTTCCCTATAAATATAAACCCAAATCCCTCACTTCCCCACCCTTTTGATCGACCGAATTTTTGAGGAGCCAAGGAGAAGAAAAATTTAGGGATTATTCAAGTAAGTTTTCTTTAATTTTATGCTTAATTCTAATTATAATTCTTAGATTATGTTAACCTAATTATGATGGATTAGAAAATTAATTAGGATTAATCAATTAGGGTTCATGTTTCTGTAATTAATATATATAAGTTAATTGGGGGTGATTAGGATTAATTATATGCATAATTGTGTAATTGGTTAGGGTTAAATCACTTTAAATCATGAGTTTAATATGAGCAGAATTTTGGGTCGACTTGCTCAGCTTATATCTCATGATTGGAAACGAGTTTTTTATGAATCTTATGAGTTTTGATAAGTTCAGAGAGTCTAGTTTCTAAAACATCCGGCCTCGAATGATTTTGAGTTCGGAAAGGCCTTCAAAAGTCTTTTACAAAAAAAGTTGTCTGACCAGTAGGTACGGGCCAGATTTGGGTCTAATTTCGGGGAGTAAAACCCCAACTTAAAATTTGAATGGGACTTAGCCCTTCTACAGTAGTTAAGTCCTATGAGTATATTAAATATCCACCAAAGGAATTTAATCAATTCGAAGCTTAAGTATGCTTTTTAGGGTCATACATTTTAGTGTGCAATCAGACCCGAATTAGGACAGTTTCAAAGTTTGATTTTATTTGAGAAGGTTACACATGCAATTGATGATTGGGAATCACATGTTAGGCAGTAGACACATGTAGGAACATGTATGATTTTTGGTTAGAATTATTTAGGTGTTTAAGTGGTGCGTTTAGGTCGCACAAGTCGGTGTAAAATTCTGCATTAGAGCAGAAAGTTGTAAGTGTTTAAAATAAAAGTAAAGAGTAAATAAAAGATATAATGAAGGTATAAAATGATGGTAGAGAGTCTTTACATATAGTATAGATGATATTAGTCCATCATTAGGGTTGTTATATTGGATTAAGCGTTTAGCTTACCGATGGTAACATGAGCTTTTATTGTGTATAGTTGTTAAGGAAGGAGTTTGAATTGCTTGTAGCTGCGCAAACAGGTGAGTGTCATAGCCCCTATCTTTTCTAAGATTTTTCATTGGGGTGGAAACGATGCTTGAGTATGTGATGTTTTATTACTGTGATATTTGATGGTTGAGCTTAAAAATGCATGTGCTATGTGGCTATTACTTGCTATGTGTTGAATTGAATTGACAAGTGGAGCCGGGTTGGCTTGGATCGTGGGATCGTTCCTTCCCCACTTGGGTTGAGCCGAGCTATTTTTGAGTTGAGCTATTTTGTTTGAGTTATATTGATTTGAATTGTGTTGAATTGAGCTGATTGATTTGTAGTATGTGATAGTTCATGATATGCCATGCAACTGTTTATCTTTATCACAGTAATGTTGGAATTGTTTTGAAATGTTTTGAGGTTGGTGTCTAAAACCTATGGCATCTCACCAACCTAGTGTTGACGTGTTTTAGCATCGTTTTCAGGTAACTCAGGTGATCGAAATTGATGTTAGGAGAGTTGCTAGTGAGACCATAGATGCAAGTTGAAGATCTATGATTTTGCTATGCCGTTTTATTTGAGCAATATGTTGATTTGATTTCTAGACTTTGTTTTGATATTGTAAGACTTGTATGGATGGTAATCCTTATCATTCATATTTGGTCGTTGGATATTTTTTTTGTTGGATGTTATCATGACACGTTGTGTCTTTGCATTTATTACACTATTTAGTATTCCTCTATAAAGATACCATGTGCTATGTTAATATCTTTCATGTTATGCCTCGCGTTTCCGCCTTGGCGGGGTGTGACAGATTGGTATCAGAGCCAAGGTTATAGAGAATTAGGTGGTTGAACCTAGACTATAACCTAGGAGTCCTGGAAGTAGATGCATTTAGGGCATAAGTGTTTGTGTACGTATATACTGTATGTTCCCGCTATCTATAAGCTTGAAATTCTCTCTATTTTTGATTTACTACTATATAATATAAAATATATACTTTTTCATTATGGGGATCTAATAGTATATACCCCTTTGTTATTCTTTTAGTCATGTCTTCCCCTACCCTTAGGAGATATCGTTGGGAGATTGTTTACCTCAATGGACCCGCGAAGTTGGGTGACTTTTGAGAGAGAAAAGTCAAACCCAAGCGAGGCCCAACATAAGTTTATTTCGTTTCCTACCTCGATGCGTTGCTATAATCGAGGATTGCTTTTATATTTTGGGTCGCGATGTGACTTCTGTTTCGTTTAGTCGATTGGGATTTTATGGTTCGTTAGATGGATTATTATGTTTGAGTTATATTTGCATTATTATTAAGTGCTATGTGGTAGATGTGTGTTATCATTGAGATGTGTGGTCTTGGAAGTAAGTACACGTGTGCAAAAGGTGCAATTATAATTATGGTCGCGAACATAATTATAAAGGCAACACACACGTGGACTTGTGACTTTGATTGCATTGATCATTGTTGCTTGTATGTATTATATAAGGATGTAAGTTTGGATAGTTATGTAAATGGTAGTGTAGATGTGATGTGAGATCCTGTTGAGGATGGTTATGTGGTTAGAGAAGTCCTCTCTTAACCGATTTGGCAATTATATTAGGTGGGTTGCATAGATGGTAAGGTTCCCTTTCATCTATCGTTTGTGGATACATTGGATACCTGTTGGTGTGGTCGTCACGATTCTTAAGTTGGTTCGTTAGCTCGTTGATTCGTCGAGATATCCAACGCTCGTGTTGGTAATCTTCTGGGGGGGGGGGTGGGGTGGGTGGGGGGGGGGGGGGGGGTAATCATAGAACTGTCGTTCTATGTTCTCTGTTCGGCGTTTTGATTGTTTTCCTTTGTCAAAAAGGTGACGATACTTTTTGACTTGGCTCTAAGACCGTTGGTATGGATGAGTCCTTATGTTTTGTTTGGTTTACAAGAGTTCTTGTCGTGTTCATTTTCAAGTAAATTAACATTTTGGTATTGAATCCTTAAGGTATTTTGGGAGTCTATTTTGCTATCATGATGTCTTTTGTTGCGAGTCATAAATTCTTTTTCAAAGTAATTTTGTTGTAGTCGATATCATATCGTTTAGGTGTTAAAAACTTCTTTCAAAAATAAATTATATAAATAAAATGCAACACATTTGTTTTAACCATCTTTCGATTTCTTTTATAAAATCATAATTAAAATAAGTTTATGAAAATTTTATTTAAATTTATTTTTACACTTAAAATTATTGGCATTACTAACTAAGGTGATTCTATTATTTTAAAATAACTGGTATAAGGTTATGAGGGAAATGTTTCCTTGGGTAAAAATCGGTTTTGGTACAAAGGTTCTTAATCTTTTAATTAATGGGTCGTGGTACGTGGTATTATTCATTGGGCGTTTCTAGCATCGTTGATGCGTTTGTTAGGTCTGAGGTTCATTCGTTATGTCAATGTTTACATTTGATTATTTTTTTTCTTTTGGGATTGTGTGATTTTTGGGTCCATACCAATTGGTGCATGTGAAGTTTGGTGTTTCTTCATGGCGTGGTTCTAGAGTTGATGGTAGGTTATATCTTCTGAGTGGTGCGATTGATGGTAGCGAAGTGAATGAAATTATTCAAAATCCCAAGTGGGAATTGGAGAGTTCTTGTTTTACTTTTGATTTAGTACCTCTTGTTGTGAGAAGCGTCTGTATTGCTTGGTAGGAAGAAAGGTGAGTAGTTTGAAATGTGCATAGATTATTTCGAGTAGAGTGAGATAGAAAATTCGTATGTGATGTCGCCAATGAAGGGTGCACGAGGATGATGTAGCTAAGACAGTTTTTTTTAGAATGCGTAATGAACACGTTAAAGGTTACGGCTATGCCTTTTGGGTTAACCAATGCACCAGCGGTTTTCATAGAGCTAATAAGCCGGGTGTGCATGGCCGTATATAGACAAGCTAGTTAACGTATATATTCGGACGATATTTTAAACCGACCCGAAGTCTAAGGAGGAGTACGAGTCGCACGTGAGGATGATCGTGGAGTCACTGAAGGACGAGAAGATGTACGTGAAGTTTTCCAACAACGTGAAAGCGGAGCATAGAGGAAGCTATCTAGATGTTGAAGGAATCAAGTGGGTAATGAGCCGATCTTGGCATTGCCGAAAGGAGCAGAAGAGTTCGTAGTATATTATGACGCGCGAAACAAGGACTTGGAAGCATGCTTGAAAAAAAAAAGAGTGATGCTTGTACGCCGGAACAACTGAAGGTTCTTAATAAAGGGAGTGAATGACTAACGTGTAGGTTTTGCCCTATAATGCTAGAGGCATTAAAAGTGAACAAGACGGAAGTAATTCTATACGGATCATGAATGTTTTTCCAAACACACTTTCAATCCGGAGGATTGAACATTGAAAAAAAAAGGGCAGAGTCGATGGATGAAGTTATTTAGTGAGTACGGTTTTGAGGTCCAATACCATATGGGAAGGGAAAATGTGGTTGTTGAATCGTGGAGTAGGAAAAAAAGTGAAGCCAAGAATGAGTTCTGGATTGACGTAGACAGATCCAAGCTAAGAACCGAGAAAGATGTTAGTGTATAGATATAGACGTCTAAAGCAAGAACGCGTCAACATAAGATTTTGTGTGGTTTGGGCGACCAACGAGTGTGAAAAGAAACTGGAGAGTTGTTCATATTGGTTAGACAAGGTCGGATCTCCATTTGAAGATGTAAGGACCTTGCCTATTGGAAGAGCGTAAAGTAACGACAAAGTATTCTATCCATCCGGAGCGGATACACGATGTTGTGTGGTTTATAGGTTAAGCTAATCGACTGGCTAGAGTATAGAAGAATGCTTATAGCTAGTTTCGGTAGTAAGTGTTTAGCGTATTGGAAGTGGAAGTTGAGTATCAGGGTCTTCAGGATTGTTGCTACAACCTAATTAACCTAGTAAAGGTTGGAAAGGATAACTAAGGATATGTTGTCAATTTATAACCAAGTGGATTATAGGATACGATACGATAGGGTGTGTATCAATTAGACTGACTAATCACAGCCCCATTCCTAGCTATTCTTAAACAAGATGGGTATGATTTTAAAAAGTAATTGGCATACGCACCTATGGAGAGATGAGTTTTTTCCCTAAGGTGGGGATTAATCATTCGAGTATGGATATGCTCATTTGAGAAGCATTGGTATGAAAATGAATTGTAGGTTTACCAATTATGGCTATCAACTGGAGAGGTTGAGTTAAATGGATCGAATTTGTACAAGCAACAACAACAAGATATGGTAATACAGGATAAGGCTCGGAGGCAGCCAAATTGTTGAGAGGAGTTAACTTGTAGTTATAGGAAATCTTTTGAATTTAATGCAGTAGGTTAGGGTGGTTTGAAGTCTCACCTTGGAGACAGTGTAGTACGTTGGAAAAAAAGAAAGTTAGAACAGATTATGAGAACCATTTGAGATCCTTGATAGAATTGGGCTATCGTTCGGGTGAGAATTTTTGTCCTTATAAATTGAGTATCCACACTTGTTCGTTGAGGCAAGGGTGAATCATTGGGATTTTTAGTAAAGTTGGGTTACGTAAGGTTTCTTGTAACCTTAGTATCCCTAAGATGTGGCTAGTGAATTTTGGAATTAAAGTTATTTTATGAATAAACTCGAAGTCCAGACCGTTCTTTAGAAATGTTAGGCTTTGAATACAACTTATAACTGGTACGAAGACAGTTCTGGTTTGGATTGATTAGCGAGACCGGTTGTAAATGACGTTTTACACAACTAAAAGGTTTCTTAAACGGATTCTAGATGACGGGCGAGGTTTTCAGTTAGTCGGATGTATCTATTCGTGTGAAGTTGCTGTGTTGCTAACTCAGCCCTTTGCGAGGTAAGCAAAGTCATTTGTAGTGGGATACTGATTGAAGAGAAAGTGGATGGTTGATTATGGTTGACAAGACTCAATGATTTTGTAATGGAAGCCGTCAGATTGTGGACCTAGAGGTCATGAGTTAAAGCGTAATATGATAGTATTAGCAAAAGTTCGTGAGGATTCGAAGCGTGGTCCTGAGTTTACTTGGGAACGCAAGGATCAAATGAGGTCTAAGTGTCTTCAGTTGTTGGTCGCGATAGATGTTATTAATGCCTCGGCTAAGTTAAACATCTCTGACGTAGATTTTCTCATGTGGGATAACTGTGACAACCATGGCTTGCACAGATTATCAAACACCGTTAGTGATGACTTCTGTGCCTTTTGCAATGTTGGTTTAAAATGATTTTATATGATTTTATGTGGCTTTGTCGTGCGGCGTCTATGAGAGTTATTGTAAACAAACTCTATTGAGTATTGGATCATCTCAATGATATTAGAATGAGATGTTGAGTTCATTTCGTTCACTTTTTTGAGTGAACGATGGAAATGATATTGAGATTTCTTTAAAAAGCGTTTTTATGATTAGTGTGTAAGTTTTTATACGTACACTATTTCGTGATTAGTATTTAGAGATAAGTTTTTGACTTAAGAAGTTTATTTGAGAAAATGTAAAAATTTCTAGTTTTGGAAAGTTAGGTTTGGAAATGAAAAGTTATTTTTAAAAGGTAGGAAACTCCTGATTAATTAATGCAAAAAGGTGAGATAAGCCAATAAGTCTAAACATTTTTACAAAACTTACAAGGTTACTCTATTGATAAATTCATCTAATATAATAAAAATAAATTAAAAAAAATATTTTTTTTATAGGATGAATATGGGTTTCCAAAATTTAAAAGAAAAAAAAATTAAAAAATAAAATATAAAAAATAAATACTAATCCTAATCAAATATCCATATTTAGATTAGATTAGGTATTCTACAAGATGCCTTATATATGAGCAAGATTAAAATCCCTAAACCTCCCATTTACTTATTTGACGCGCCATATAGGAAGGAAAAGAGAAGACGAAAAAATTTTATAAGCGGTTTCACTAAAGGTACGATTCACTTATTAATTCTCGGATCGTCTATTATTTTCTAGTAACTTACATTGTGATTGATTTATTTAAAAAGGGTTAATAAATTAGGGTAATTAAATTCAGAAAATTTATGATAAATTATGTAGTTATCTAATCATTAGATTAATCAGATAAGCGATATGACATGCGTTAGGGCTTAGATCGCTTGAAATTAGATGCGAAATACACTTGCAGAAAGTTTAGGCAGTTTTGTAAGAGCCATAACTCGTCATAAAAAGATCAAATAAAATAATTTACAACATACTGGAGATAACCTCAGAGAGTCTACTTTCTAGAAAAGTCCAGCCTCATAAGTTTTTATGGTCGGGAAGTGGGTCAAATGGTCAATACAAAATCATGTGTGTAAAACAGTGACGAATTTCAGTTTTGATTTTGATTTTTCTAAAAATACTTAGACACTGAGTTAGAGGCTCTAAGTCCACGTGGAAAGTTAGTTCATATATGGTTTGTGACCTCTGGATATATGCTAAGGTCAGAATGGGTTTAAGTTGGTAATTAATGCCATACTTTTTAAAGTTCAGATCTGGACGAATTTAAACCTTTTGACTAATGAATTTATATTAGGATATTTATAGAAGGGGTAAGTGACTTTGGAGAGCCATGAGAGGTTCATATGACATATATGTAGCATGGTGAATTTTTTGTTTGAATTATGGGAAAGTTTAAGTAGGTGCGGATTAGGGCACACAAGGAGCAGAGAAAATTCTGCGTAAAACCAGAAAGTGTTAAGTGTAACGTTTAGGGCATAGTAAATATAAGATTTAATAAGATTACGAAGTAAAACACGTTATAGTACTAAATAAGATCCGGATAGGCAATCCTATCATAGTTGAGTACAACATTTTGGGTATGAGATGCCTAATTTGATGTAACTAATTTTGTGCTTATAGTTATTTAGATTGTTCGTATGTGATTTGATATGTTTACGGCATTGAAGCTAGCCAATCAGGTGAGTTTTTCATAGTCCCATTTTTTAAATCCTTTACATTTTGGGGTGAAAATGATGCTTATATCTAAAGAGTTTTGAATGCTGTTATTTATGTGGTTAATAGTGTATGGACAATAACTAGCACTATTTGTATGACTAAATGTTGCAAGTTAATGTGAAATTGGTGTTTATCGTCTACTCATGTAGGCAAACTTTGGTGATTTATTCCTAGTGGTAATGTGGTGTTATCGTCAACCATGTAGGCAAGATCCTTGGAGCAGATCAAACTCCTTGTGATATTGTGTATATCGTAGCCAAGAGACCTGGATTTGATAATGATCCTTCCATGACTATTTAGTGGATCGGGGTAACGTTCCTACCCAGGTTGTTGTAATGGATCGGTGGGCTACACGTTCCTACCTAGTAAGTGGATTGCGTGTTAGCTATAAGTTTATATTTTGCAAATAAACTTGATTCACATTAATGTTTTAGATAATCACAGTACACATCGGTTTTAAAAGTTTTATGTTGTCCTAAACCTAAGTCTCTTCACCACCGTGTGTTGCGGACGTTTTAAGACCTCATTCTCATGTGAGCTTAATGGTGCTAAGAAGATAGAATGAAGTGGCTAACGAGCCAGTATGATGCTTGGAGGAGTTATTATGCTTTCTGTTTGAATTGTTTTGTTAATGTTTTTGCATGGCATTTATTAGACGAGACTCTTCTCAATTAATAAAGACAGCCAATAAGTTTTTGGTATTGTTATGACACTTTGTGTCTTTGCACTTCACTTTAGTTTTTCATTTAGAATTCTCTATATAGACCCCCATGGTTTGGTGATGATATCCATTCTTGTTATTCGCTCGCGTTTCCGCCTTGGCGGGGGGTGACATAGAGGCAATCCATGATGTCTCCCGGTGGGGTTCGCATTATGGCAAGTCGTGCGCGGAATATCAACGGCTCTGGTCCGTAGC
Organism: Tanacetum coccineum; assembly: GCA_026074375.1. Lineage (NCBI taxonomy): Eukaryota > Viridiplantae > Streptophyta > Magnoliopsida > Asterales > Asteraceae > Tanacetum > Tanacetum coccineum. The sequence continues at coordinate 28,547 of BQNB010043291.1, forward strand.
AAACACATCGTCTAATCTGTTCTGACCGCACAAACACAAACAAGTAACGAGCTGTCGTTCCAAAATAATGCTTCACAATCTTTGAAGAATTTTTCTTTTTGTTGGCGTACGACATCCCTTTAATCACAAAATTCCCGCAATGGTAATTTGCAAAATCGCCAGAACCATGGGTAGCTATAATCAACCACGAAATGTAACCATACCAAAGTGTCTCGAGTCAGGAAATGATCGTAATTTCCTTGTTTTCGAGAACACTTGGTGTGGAGATTTCAAGTCTTGATAAGTGGTCGGAGCGCAGAGATTCTCCGCCTCCCTTTTTTATTCAACACAAATAAGGCATCAAATCTTGGGTATGAAACCACTCGAGGCAATCTCCGGCTTAGCATCTTGTTTGGTCAAGAGATATTTGAGGAACCCGAGTGGTCCGTATACACTATGGTCTTTGACAAGACTAAGTAAGGCCGGAATTTCTCGAAAGCATACACCACGGCTAATAACTCTTTTTCCGTAGTGGTGTAATGTGCTTGAGCATCCGTCATGGTCTTACTTTCATAGTGTATAGGCTGAAAAACATGTTTTACCTATTCACGTTGCCCCAAAACTGGCTCCTTACCGCGTAATCACTAGCATCACACATAATTTCAAATGGTAGGTCCCAATCGGTTGGGCAAACAAAAATCGATACACCATCGAGGGTCAAGAGGGTGCAGAGGGTAACTTCTTCTTAAGTATATTAAACGATTAAATACATTATTTCGAGAAGATGAAAGGGGTATCTTTTTCAAGAAGATGGGTCATCGGCCGGGTTATTTTAGAAAAATCTTGAATAAATCGACGATAGAACCCGGCATGACCTAAAAAACTTTGAATGCCTTTAACGGAAGTCGGATGAGGGAGTTTAGCAAAAACATCAAATTTAGCTTTGTCGACCTCAATCCCGGACTTTGAAATCTTATGTCCTAGAACAATGCCTTCTTTTACCATAAAATGACATTTCTCCCAATTTAGAACTAAATTAGTGTCTTCGCACCGTTTGAGCATTTTGTCTAAATAGGAGAGGCATGAAGAGAAAGAATCCCCGGAGACCAAGAAATCGTCCATAAAGATCTCTATTGTTTCCTCGATCATGTCTTGGAAAATGGCCGCCATGCACCTTTAGAATGTGCCCAGAGCATTACATAAGCCGAAAGGCATGCATCGGTAGGCAAATGTACCATAAGGGCAAGTGAAGGTGGTCTTTTCTTGGTCTTGCGGGTCTATAGGAATTTGAAAATATCCCGAGAAACCATCTAGAAAAAAATAGTATTCATTTCCCGCGAGTCTCTCAAGCATTTGGTCCATAAACGGTAACGGGAAATGATCTTTACAAGTGGCATCATTTAACTTTTTAACTTTTGGTAGACAATGTGATACCACGCCATCCCATAACAAATCGAGAAGGTATCACTCATTATCTTCATTTTTTAATTACGGTTTTCTGCCTTCTTGAAAGCACACAATGAACTTGGAGGGGGTTGAAAAAAAAACAAAAACCCATGGTCTATCAAGAGATAGTGTAAATCAAATCCCGACATCAAGGAGTATGTAACTTCCTTTTTGTAACCTCATTAATTTTTGGTTCACCCGTCTTTGATGTTAATTGCCAACAGGTTTTAGAGTCATCCTCCATTAATATTTTGTGAGTACAAAATTGAGGTCAGTGCCCTTAATATCGGAGATTTTCCAAGCGATGGCACGCTTGTGTGACTTTAAAACCTTTAGAAGTCGGACCTTCTCATCTTCTTTTAAATTTTAGCAATTATGACGGGTAGTTTATTGGTACCCTCCAAAAATGCATACTCAAGATGAGAAGGTAAATCCTTGAGCTCAAGCTCCGGAGGATCATCAATAGAAGATTTTATGATTTTAAGTTCCTCAACATGAAGTTTCTTCGAGGGAGATGGAGATGAATGGAACATCATTTATAACTTCTCGAGTAGAAGAAGGTCTCCCTCCAGATCAAAGTCGTCATCATCAATTCCCGATGGAATTGAATCATTTGTAAGACAAGCTTTGATTTCTTCCAAAATGAAGTCACCTCCTCAAAAGGAGTGAGAGAGGGGGAAGAAGTAGAAAGGATAGGATCTAAAGATGGAGTGGGATTGCTAGAACTATCCGAAAATCCGAGCACTTCTTGAGCATAATCCTCAAAGCTATGTCGATGACATCGATTCGATTAATCGACACAACATCATTGTAGGAGTATCTCGAAGTTTGACCAACTTTAAAGGTTATGGCTTCATCATCAACTCAGAGAGTTAATTCTTCACCATAAACATCAATCAAAGCTCGTGCCATCCTCAAAAAAGGTCTCCTGAGAATTAAGGAAACCCGAGGATCGACAACATAATCAACGACTACGAAGTCGGCCGGAAAATGGCACTTTCCTACGTTTACAAAGACATCTCGGCAATACCGGAGACTATAAGTACGATCGGGAAGGATAGGTCCCCTCAAAGTTTAAGAAACATTTAAATAGTGAAGGTTCGGGAGTGAGAGCTTCTTCCATATAGAAAGAGGCATCAAGTTGATGCTTGCACCAAGATCGGCCAATGCTAAGCATTCAACTAACTCTGGAAATCACATGGAAATACGGAAACTAGCCGGGTCACCAAGTTTATTGAATGCAACATTTTAGGATAAACCCGCCGAACAATTCTCATTCATCGGTGTTTGGCTTAAGACAAATAATTTTTCTATGTTATTAAAGGAGCTTTTAAAACATTGAAGCAAATTATTGGCATATATGAAAAGAGCATTACCGCGTAAACTAGAGCACGAAGTTATTCCCTAAATATTTCAATAAATTCGAAGCTCATATTATCAACTTATTCACGTGTGGCTTCTGTTTGTTAGCTCTTGAAGGAATAAGTGAAAAAGAACGGTTTAGCTTCGTAGCAACAACGGGCTCTTCAATGAGCTTGGAATTTGGACTAACTAAGGTTTGGATGTTTTCGGTACTACTGGTTGCACCGTAACCTTTGTAACCACGGTTCCCATCTAACACGCTGGAAGAGGTGAACTGGAGTGTACCAACCATAAAAATACCACTTCGTGGTGAATTGCTTTCAAGTCACCTCTCGGGTTAGCAACGGTGTTGCTAGGAAGTAAAGCCGTACCCGAAGAAGAAGCGGTATTCATTTGAAAAAAACTAGCCATCATATTCTTAAGCTCATTGGTTTGATTTGACATTGAAGTTTGTATTGAAGTTTTCATTTCATTTCTCAATTCATTTTTCACATTATTTATTTGATTTTACATAGCTTTCATATTCGCACATTATCACTTCTTGTAATTTGACAATTCATTCGAAGGAGCAACTTGAGTTTGCTGGATCGGAGCTTGATAATTCTGATTTCCTTGATTAGTTCCTATATTTTGATTGTAACCTTGATTGTACCGGTTTGATTATTTTGCACATTCGGTTGAGCAAAACTCGGTGGTCGAATTTGGTTAGCTACGCTCTGAGGACGGTATCCGGTATTTCCCTGATTATAGTGTTATTGCGGCTGGCTGTAACACATATCCTTGAATATTATCTTGATATTCCAGAAAAACGTTGCCATCGATGGCAAGACATTGGTGGTAAGGATGCGGACCACCACAAGTAAAACAAATTTCCTCAACCGCTTTCACGGAAGCGGGAGGAGAAGATTTCTGATGAAGCATAGCCTTAACGACGTCGATAAGAGCGGCAATCTCGGGAGAATAAGGGGTAGAAGAAGAAGGAGCATTCGTACTCACTTTTGAAAACAAAAGTCTGTTAGTTCCTTGAGAGGAACAATTTGACTTGTTTTCAATAATTGTCAAAGCATCTCGAGGAGTTTTAATCATAAGATTACCACCGGCGGCGGCATTCAAAGAATCTTGATCGGTTGGGGTTAAAGCATTGTAGAAGGTATCAAGTTGATGCAACTCCATAAAACCGTAATGAGGGCATGCACGAAGGAGATCCTTGAAAGGGTCTCATGCCTCACAAAATGATTCATCATTGTTGAAAATTTGAAATTTCATTCCGGAGATTTGTTGTTTTTGAGGGAGGAAAGAAATGGTTAATAAACTTGGACACAAGATCGTCCCAAGTGAGAATAGAACGAGGAGGTTCTTTGTCGAGCCAAATCCGGGCTGGACCATCGATAGAAAATGGAAAAAGCATAAGCTTAATCGATGTCTCGGGCACATCTTTGTACTTCAACGTAGAAGTAATCTTGTTAAAATATCGAATATGAGCATGAGGATCTTCTTTCTCAAAACCGAAGAATTGTTTTGAAGTTACAAGATTGATTAGACTATGCTTGAGCTCGAAATGCTCAGCGGGAATGGGTGGTACTACGATTGCCTCCGCATAACCCTCGGTGGGTGCACGGAGTAATTCCGCCATAGTACGTTGATCGGCCATCGTAACTACGGGAGTCTCTACAAGAGAAAACGGTTCGACTCTTTGTATAGAACGTCTACGATTACGACGTTTCGGAATCGTAGAAGTAGGATTCGTAGAAGGTTCACCAACGAATTTTGACGAAGAGCGAGTTTGCATACACTAAGAACAAAATAAGAGAAAATAAAAAAGAGAAAAATATTTTTGTAACCGATAATCAAACAAGTGTACGGTAGCTCTCTAGAAAACGCACAAAGAAGCGGAGAAGCGGGTAAGCGCGAAGCTATTAAAAACCTTCTCCTTTCGGGTCGAAGTTCGTCGGATCAACCCTCCTTATACCTCTCTTATAGTTTGTAATCTAAAGGTGAGCCGAATTCACAAGTGACACAACGGTTGATTTTGTTGTTTTTTTCAATTTTTTTGGTATTTTTGATTACTTGATAATAGAAGAAAATATTCACAAATGAAAGCTACAATTTCACGGGGAAGGGTCTTCAAACACTAATCTTCAAACGTACACAATAATCGTTTCACAACCTCCCCGGCAGCAACGCCAAAAATTGATGCTTAAAATTAATTATACTTATATATACAACTTAATATACATATATATATATATATATAATTAAAATCAAAATATAAAATGATGAGAGAGTGAGTAAGTATTCCAAGAGGCTTTTTTAAAAGATTACTTTTAACCAAAGTAAATCCAAAAAAAAACATTCCCGGGTCGTTTCCCGACGAGGCGTGAATTGAGAATCGAGTTTAAGTTCGTGATCGCGTGTTTGAATGATCAAATTTTGATTTGGATTATAATTCTACAAATAACATGCAAGAACAAATAAAAGCAAGCTAAAACCGAAAGCAATTAAAGTTAAAACACGAAAAACAATAACGGGATCAAAACCCGAGCTTTAAAAACCTAAATCTCTAAATTTTAACCCTACAAATGCAAATTTAATTTTTAAATGTCCTAAATGATAAAAGAAAATTTTAGAAAAAGAATTATATTTTTTTGAATTTTATATTTTTTATTATGAATTAAAAATACTTTTAAACTAAAAAAATGCATTAAAAATACTAAACTAATTAAGAAAATTCCAAAAAATTAAAGGAAAGTGCTTAAGACAATACTAATCCTATGAAAAATAAAATGGAACTACCAGCTTAATGGAATAAGCTGGAAATAAGCCTAAAAGGGGTTATAGCTTAAACTGGCAAAATGGGCTTAAGTATTATATGTTGCAAACTTTAAACGAAAAAGACCCAAGGGCGAGTGGTAGTGGAGTGTGGTGTTAAAGTGTTGGTGTGTAAAGGGGAGGTCACAGGTTCGACCCCTGCGACCTATCTTTTTTATAAAATATTTTTTTTGGTTTTCTTTTTTAAAAAGTTATAAAATAAGCAAAAATGGAAAACTCTAAAAAAAGAACTTTTTATCAAACTTGAAAATAAGCTAGAAATAAGCAATTAAAAATGACAGTTTTTAAAAAAATATATACTAAAGGAACTTAACTAAACTGCTAGCTTTCTAAAAACTTAATAAGCTAAAGCAAAAACTAAATAAGCTAAATCAGACCAAGTCCCTAACCTAATAAGCTCTTATGATCACAAATAAGCTAATAAAATGAGCTAGAAATAACCTAACTAAAGGTGACAGTTTTGCTTATCTTAACTAAGAGACTTTTGAGCTAAACTGTTTGGCTAACTAAAACAGAATAAGCAAAAGAAAAACACAACTAAGCTGAAACATACCAACTCCTAGACCTATTAAGCATATATGATCACAAATAAGCAAGAAAAGCACTTAAGAAGCAACTTAAAAACAGACCTAAAAATAAACTTCAATAGGACTTTTTACTAACCTTGAGCTAAATTTATGACCAAATAAGCACTTGAAAATAGGTACAGACTAAAAACAGATTAAGTTTATCATCCAAAGAACACATAAAAATAAGAATTAAGAAAATTGGGTTAGAAATAAGCTAGAAAAAGGCTCTTGAAAAGGGTCAGTATATGTTGATTATAATCAGTATATACTGACTTTTGATTTGGAAAATTTCTAATTTTACCACCAAATTTTAAGCTAGAATAAGCTGTTTAAAATCCTTAAATAGCAAAAATAGATAAAGCTTGATACCTTAAGAGCTTATGCTATCATTTTCAGATTCATAAAACATGCTTATACTAACCTAAAAATGCCTAGCAAAATGCTTCTTAAACTAAAAACCTTGTGTACTTATGACAGAAATGGTAAATCTATGTAAATCAACAAAACAGTTCATAAAACTTAATGACCAGATTCTAAACATGTAATATACTGCATTTGGAACTTAGAAACACAACTCAACACCTTAAATCTTAAATTTTAAAGCATAACATATTTGACACTTCAAAATCTTACAGATTTGAGAATTTGCTTAGAGATACATGAGATCTCCTTAAAACTTAGTCAAAACTTAAACAAACTAACTCTAATACTGATTAATGAGGAAACAAATTTGGTTTTGAAAACTAAAAGTGTATAAACAGATTACACTTATGAAAAATAGACCTAAGCCAAACACTCCTTAAGATTTGAAATTACTTAAAAAACTTAAAGACTAATTGATTTAAGCTTTGAAAATCAAAAACATATGACAAACAATGATTAATAAGCACAAATGAACATTTATCTACTATCAATAAGCACTCAATAATAACCACACTAATAAGCCATTTTTATATTTTGGACAGTTTTGTATGAAAATACAATCAAATGAAATTTAATGAACAACTAAGCAATAATAAGCATCAATAACATCATTAAGCATTAATAAGACAGAATAAGCAAATAATAAGCATAAATAAGCAAATGAACAGTAAATAAGCTAAAATTATAAAAATGAAAAACTTACAAAAGCCCTTGCGCAAAACAGGGCAAACAAGCTCAAAAGAGCTTTTTCTACAAGCTCTAGCTTGTTTAAAAACAAGCTAGTAAAGTCTACAAGCCCTTCCAAACCTGGCTTGTCATCCACATTAGTTTTTTTGAGTGATTTTTGGGTAAAAAAAGGACTTAAGAGACTTAAACTATATAAACTATAGAAAAGTTTATATAGCTTAAGTGAAGCAGCTTGTTAGTTAATGAGAGAGCTTATATGAAGCTTATCAAACAGTTTTCAAAACAATGTAACAGTAACTTAAAGACAGAATTTTTGAACATAAAATCAAACTTTCATTAAACTTGGAAAATAAGTACAATACTTAAATGAAAAGTCACAATAAGCACTAATATAAGCTGACAAATGCAACGTAAGTAGATTAGTCTAAAACTGCCTTAAGGGCACTATTTATAGACGAATGAAGAGGTCTTAGGTCTTGGCCTTGTGCTTCTTTTGTGAGAGGGATTGGGAGTGCTCCCCAAGTCTTTGAATCTTGGCACTTGATCTTCTCTTGTGTTTAATTAAGCATCATTACAGCCCTTGATTAAGTATCCAAGTCCCATCCACCAATGATATTTCATGGGATTGCCAAGGTGGAATTGTCACCTTGTGGAGTGGGGTTGAGTTGTGAGAGTGATAGGTTTGTCTTGGGGTACAGGGGTCGAGGTGAGAGTGACCAAGATGAATGAATAATGGTGGCGAGAAAATGGTTTGACTGAGTTTTGGGGATAACAGGTTAACGAGTATTAGGGGTGAGGGACTTACTATGTTAGTCCCTAAGGACTAATGATGACATGGGTTTAGGACTAATTGTGAAAAGGTTTTAATGGTTGCATGGTTTGGGCCTTGTGGGCCGGTTTTGGTATTGGATTGGGTTTGGTCCTTTTTTTATATTATAAGGTTTATAGATAAGGGCTTAATAGGCTGGCCCGGCCCATTAAATGGGTGCGGGTTGGCCCATTTAAGATTGCTTATGTCCTCGGCTTCGATCTTTGACTTTGACTTTAACTTTTCACGCTCTTTCCAATCCCGTGCTCGGTTTTGTCGGTTTTAGCTTTAATTTTGTCCTTTAGCGAATATTCGTTTCCTGCACAGTATACAAAGCAAAACAAACATATATTTCGCATTTTATGTCCATTTTTGGTCATTTAGGCTTGTTTTTATAGGTAAAAGGTATGTGTAATTAACCACATACCAATCCTATACAGCGTATCGAGTGAGTATCAACTTTAATAGTAGTCAAGATCGATTTGACATGGTCTCTCAGGTTTGGTTCAGTAGAGCTAGGTAGGATTCCAAATCCTCTTTCCTGCAGCTCCTTACTTAATTGCCCGAATTGAATCTCCAAAATTTTTAATGACGCTCCTTGGTTTCGAATGGCAGCATCCATTGAGGTTTGAATTTCCTTGATTAACTTGGAGTTTTCTTCATGCCTTTTTGCTAATTCCCCTATAAATTTGCTCATGGTTTATTCCATAGATTGTCTTCGTTCTTGAAACGAAAGGTTTGCGTTATTCCTTTGGTAGAATCCTGGAGCTGCTGCTCTATATCCCCCTCCTTGAAAAGGTCCACCAAATTGTGTGTAATAAGCTTCTTTAAGGGTTTTCCCTTATTCTTTAAGTGGACAATCTTTGGTGTAGTGGGGTCCTTTACATTGTCCACATCCTACTTGAGCAGCATAAACTTTTTCATTCACCTTCTTGATCCCCCTTCCTAGATTATTGAGCTGTGCTTGTATAGCAGCTAGTCCATCAGAAGTCTCATTATTTCTTCCTCTAGATGTTCCATTATGCCATTTTTGAGAGTATTCTGCCATCTCTTGGATGGCCCTTTTTGCATCGGCAGTTGTCTTAGTTGGAATGGCCCCTCTTGAGTCAAGAATCTGTCATGTTGGGACATCCAACCCATTGTAGAACAAAATTACCTCCTGCATCTCAGTCAAGTAGTGTTGAGGACACTTCATCATGAGTTCTTTAAAGCGCTCTTATGCTTGATAAAGGGTTTCATCTGGTTCTTGCTGAAACTTGTTAATTTCCTTCATTTTCTTTGCAGTTCGACCAGGTGGGCAATATTTGTTCAAAAACTTAGTTTTAAGATCTTCCCAAGTTTTAATCGAACCAGTTGGTTCGTTTCTTAGCCAACGACTTGCGGCTCCAGTTAAGGATATATGGAAGACTCAAAGCATTAATTGATCTTGAGTAATGTTAGGAACATGAAATAAGTCAACAATTTCGAGAACTTTCTCAATGTGTTCGTTCGCATCTTTATGATTCGAACCACTGAATGTGTTTTCTCGATACTCCTTAAGAAATTGGCCTTTTAGTTTAAAGTGATCCTTGTCTTCAGTTTTAGGCCTAGCAACCCCTGATCCATAGTCAGCTCGGGTCTTGCTCATGTATTTCTCCATAGTTTCCGCCATTGTATCCGCAACTTCTTCCTCTAAATAGTCTTCTTGGTCAGAAAATAGATTGAAACCAGGCGATCTCAATTCGTCAAGACTTAGTGTCTTGAAGTGCTTCCCTGATGATCGAAAATCTCATTCAGGTTCTTCGTAAGATGTGAATAGTTTGCTCGTAGAACTCCTTGTCATGCACTACCTGAAACAAGGGATAAACAATCAGTAGGATATAGGCTCTTAAAAAAGATAGAAAAATAATTTAGCACGAAAATCGAATATGAAAACTAAGATTCTGATTCTGTTTCAAATGATCGATACGTCAATGATCGATACGCTGTATTCAATTGAAGTGAATACGCCGTATTAATCTTTTGAATGAATACACTGTATTGGACAGAAAGTTTGATACGCCGTATCCAATAGAAGTGGATACGCCGTGTCGGGTTATCGACCAGAATAGTGTATTAGGAAAACAATTAAATTAAACACACAAATAAACACATAAATATACAAGCAAACAATTAAATTAACAAATATACAAAAATTACATAATATACAAGAATATACAATAATCTAATTTACACTAATCCTAAAGGGTTAGATCTAATCTAATGTTAAAAACTAAAATATCAAATAAAAAATTAAGATTTCAATCACTCCCTGGCAACGGCGCCAAAAAATTAATGTGTCGTTGTGTGGTATTTATTTTTATGATTCAAGTTTTAAATTTATATTTTGCCGACTTAACCAAAAACAACACTTTAACGGGCAGTGTACTCGGTCGGTGGTAGTTTCGTGGTAAGTAGGGTGTCGAACACTTGGAGTGAAGCACTTAACTTTTATTAATACTTTAGTTATTTATTCTAGGTTAATTCTAATCTAAGTCAAACCTATGCTAAACCTATGTTAGTTCTAATCATAATTCTCATAGGAAAAGGGGGTTTTCAGTCAAAGAGACTGGCTCGGGTTTGGTGGTGACTAAAACCAATTCAAAACACTTAAACATTCTCGAGCAAATTAACAGAAGATAAAAGAGCAGTCGAGCCTTATAATAGAAAACTATATTAGCCATTATTAATCCGACTAGAAGTTGGTTTGTTTATTCAGTGCAATGATTACTTATCTCGAAGAGGCATATCATTCTTAAGACTTAGGCGTTTCATCCTCCTAAGACCTAGATACAAAGAATCCTGTCACAATTAAACGCATCTGTATAAAGCATCCTTATTTGCTTGATTATAATCTATCTTAGGGATTAATGCAATGGTGATCTTGCTAAACCCTAGCTCATAGAGACTTTACCCACTTACTGCTTAACGGCACTTTATATACTAGTAGTCCACTGTCCGAGTCTTTACCATTTGATTAAGAACGTACTCATTGATCCCAAGGTCACCTAATGGTCCAACTACGCTCGCAATCTAAGGGTAAAGATAGGTCAATATTTGTGATCCTAAGATTCTACATATATAAATTGCAATATGGAGAGCCTACGCCCAAACAACACCGAAGTTGTAGCGTATTAAATATGTAGGACTAGACCCAGTTGAATGATAGGTCGCATACTTAAGCACATAAAAGAGTATAAATTGATAAACATAAACAAGCATGCAACGATTAATTAAGCAATCAAGATATAAACAAAACCAAACATTTAGATCTTCATAATAATGGCTAATACCCAAAGGTATTAGCCTTCAAACATCATAATTAGTACAAGAGTAATTGTTTGGCCAAGGTAAACTAAACGAATTAACGAACGATACCAAAAACTAAACGATTACAAAAGTATAAGAAATTACACGTTGTCTCTTATGGAATGGATCGCGTTGCAAGACCTCTTCTGTTCTTTTTCTCTTTAGAAAATCGACTTTTGAGGTTTAGGTATCGAGAATATGATTTAGCACACTTAAAATCATTTTTGAGTTTTGTATTTATAGGGTCTGGTAGTAGGTGCAATACGGTGCATCCAATGCATTGGATATGGCGTATTGGGGGTTTCTTGGAGTAGGGACCATGCTTGATATCTTCCAGAATATTCACATACTATATCTCCAATACTATGTATTGGTCTTCTCTGGATACGGCGTATTGAGCTTGTTTCCTTTGTTGTCTCTGGTGAGTGCAGGCATGGATACGGCGTATCTTCATTGATGGATACGGCGTATTGGTTGTCAGAACAGTAATCTTCAAAATATCTTCGTTTAAGCTCCAAAATGCGCGCCTTTTGCTAATATTCACCAAGTACTCCATAATTACTGCAATTCTAAAATACAAATGATTAAGTAACAATTCTTTGCAATAATTATACAAAATGGGTTAATAACATGGGATAAATGATGCTATAAAATAGACGTTATTTGATGTCATCAATGATATGCCTCTTCGAGATAAGTAATCATTGCACTTAATAAACAAACCAACTTATAATCGGATTAATAATGGCTAATAAAGTTTTCTATTATAAGGCTCGACCGCTCTTTTATCTTCTGTTAATTTGCTCGACAGAGTTTAAGTGTTTTGAATTTGTTTTAGTCACCACCAAATCGTGCCAGTCTCTCAGACTGAAAACCTCATTTTCCTCATAGAATTAGGAATAGAACTAACATAGGTTTAGCACAGGTTTGACTTAGATTATAATTAACCTAAAATAGTTAACTAAAGTATTAATAAAAGTTAAGTGCTTCACTCCGAGTGTTCGACACCCTACTTACCACGAAACTACTACCGACCGGGTACACTGCCCGTTAAAGTGTTGTTTTTGGTTAAGTCAGCAAGATATAAATTTAAAACTTGAATCATAAAAATATATACCACACAACGACACATCAATTTTTTGGCGCCATTGCTGGGGAGTGATTGAAATCTTAATTTTTTATTTGATATTTTAGTTTTTAACATTAGATTAGATCTAACCCCTTAGGATTAGTGTAAATTAGATTAGTGTATATTCTTGTATATTCTGTAAATTTTGTATATTTGTTAATTTAATTGTTTTCTTGTATATTTATGTGTTTATTTGTGTGTTTAATTTAATTGTTTTCCTAATACACTGTTTCGGTCAATAACCCGATATGGCGTATCCACTTTCATTGGATATGGTGTATCGAACTTTCTATCCAATACAGCGTATTCATTCAAAATATTAATATGGCGTATTCACTTCAATTGAATACGGCGTATCGATCATCTAGTACAGTAACAGTAGCTTTCCACAATCGATTTCATATATCTGTGTTTTCTTTCTTCCATGCCTATCTTACTAATTATTTATCCCTTGTTTCAGGTAGTGCATGACAAGGAGTTCAACGGGCGAACTATTCTCACCTTTCGAAGAACCGGAATAAGAATTTTAATCATCTAGGAGACACTTCAAGACACTAAGTCTTGACGAATTAAGATCGCTTGATTTCAATTTATTTTCTAACCAAGAATACTCAAAGGAAGAAGAAGCATAAACAATGGCTAAAACCATGGAGCAATACATGAGCAAGACCCGAACTGACTATGGATCAGGAGTTGCAAGGCCTAAAATTGATAACAAAGATCAATTTGAACTGAAAGGCCAATTTTTTAAGGAGCTTCGAGAAAACACATTTAGCGGTTCGGATCATGAAGATGCGAACGAACACATTGAGAAAGTTCTCAAAATCGTTGACTTATTCCATGTTCCTAACATTAATGTAGATCAGCTAATGCTCTGAGTCTTCTCTATATCCTTAACTGGAGCCGCAAGTCATTGGCCGAGAAACGAACCAACTGGTTCGATCAAAACTTAGGAAGATATTAAAACTAAGTTTTTGAACAAATATTACCCACCTGGTCGAACTGCGAAGAAAATGGAGGAAATTAACAACTTTCAGCAAGAACCAGATGAAACCCTTCATCAAGCATGGGAGCGCTTTAAAAAACTCTTGATGAAGTGTCCTCAACACTACTTGACCGAGATGCAGGAGGTAATTTTGTTCTACAATGGGTTGGATATTCCTACTCGACAGATTCTAGATTCAAGAGGTGCCATACCATCTAAAACTGCTGCTGACACAAAAACAGTCATCCAAGAAATGGCTGCATACTCTAAAAAATGGCATAATAGAACATTTAGAACCAGAAGTACTGAAACCTCTGATGGTTTAGCAGCAATACAAGCACAACTGAACAATCTAGGAAGAGAGATCAAGAAGGTGAATGAAAAAGTTTATGCTGCTCAGGTAGGATGTGAAAAATGCAAAGGACCCCATTATACCAAAGATTGCCCACTAAAAGAAGAAGGGAAAACCCTAGAAGAAGCTTACTATACGCAATTTGGTGGACCTTTTCAAGGAGGGGGATATAAAGCAGCAGCTCCAGGATTCTATCAAAGGAACAACACAAATCCTTCGTACCAAGAACGAAGGCAATCAATGGAAGATACCCTGAGCAAGTTTATGAGTGAATCGACAAGGAGACATGAAGAAAACTCCAATTTGATCAAAGAGATCCGAGTTTCGACAGATGCTGCCATTCAAAACCAAGGAGCATTAATTAAAACTTTGGAAATTCAAATCGGGCAAATGAGCAAGGTACTACAGGAAAGAGGATTTGGAAGTCTACCTAGATCGACTGAAACGAAACCGAGAGATCAAGTCAAGTCGATCTTGACTACTATTGAAGCTGATTAATACCTGATAAGCCGTATTGGATCTTCCCAATACGCCGTATCCACTGGCCAGAACCGTACACTGATGTACGAGACAAGACAAACGACGATTCCGTTTCTAAGTCGTTTGAATGGTTACTACTATGAAGGAAAGAAGAGATCATATAGACCATAATTTTTGGAAGCTTACTCTGAAGCTTCACATATCAATAATTCCATACCCAGAAAGGAGAAAGACCTAGGGAGTTTCACTTTACCTTGCTTTATTAATAATGTATGATTTGATAATGCCCTCGTTGACTTAGGAGCTAGCGTTAGTGTTATGCCTCTCTCGACCTACCTTAACTTAGGATTAGGCGAATTAGCTCACACTAAGTTAACAGTTGAATTAGCAGATAGGACTGTATCCAAAAGGAATAGCTGAAAACGTACTAGTAGGAATTGGTAAATTTGTTTTCCCACTAGACTTTATAATTCTAGATATGCCCGAGGATATCAAAGTGCCTTTGATCCTCGGAAGACCATTTTTGTCTACCGCCCGTGCTAAGATTAATGTTTACAAAAGAAAGATTACTTTAAGGGCTGGGGAAGAAAGGATTGTTTTCATAAGTGTTAAGCCTGCTAGTAGTTTAATTAAAAGGGTCTACATGCTAAGTTTGAGAGAAAGAATGAAACTTGATTTAGAAGCTAGGCTTATGGGAGAGACTTTGGTGATTAATAGATCATTAGACCCTTTCTTTGAGGATTACATTGAATTAAATGATCTAAATGAACCATTTGAGCTTAGGAGAAATCAAGGGATTTAATATATCATTAGGAAATAGGAGACCTTTCTTAAAAAGGATTACATATGAATTAGAAATCAAGAACATGATTTGATGCCGCCCACTAACATTGAGGAATGTGGTGAGGTAATATGAGGAATTTTCGGAACTAGGGATGATGAAACTTGATGGCAGAAATTATGATTACCCTGAATAATTGTAACTATGAAAGAAGATCCATAATTAGTATGGGGTAGAGTTGAGGGGGTTGTAGAGGGGGGACCTAACGAGGAAGAGACGTATCATGAAGAAATTTGTTTTTACAAGTATTATAAATAATTTTCATAAACTCAAAGCACTTACTAAGGATGAATAATGCATTGTAACTAACTTGTTTTGCATACATGTTAAAGTAGACATGATTTCATTATTTAGGTGTCGGATAGAGTCTCGTATCAATTTTCCGTGCCTACAGTTTATCGTAGTATTTTTGCTATTTCCCACTGAGGTGAGTTTTCATAGCCCCTACTCTACTGTTTTAAATCATATTTTGGGGTAAGAACATTGCTTATTTCAAACGTATGAACACAACTACAATTACTCATTACTAATTGGTCTAAGTCCCGATTTAACCCAAGTTGCTACTTGCCCACTATCGTGAACCGTTAATTACTTGTAAGCGTGAATGTTATGGATAGATCTATCAGGATTGACGTCCCTGTTCGTCTTGGACTGACATTAGTCAAGCGAATACAGTTTCATTTGAATCAGATTACGGGTATCCCGGGTTAGACACCTGCATGAGCATTCATTCATTGTTGGTATATGTTAACGCTTCGGTGTTATGAGCTTAGACAATAGTAATGCAATTTATGTGACTTTGTATATGTTATATTGTCACATGTGGATTAAACCTTGTTGTTCATAAACACTAAATATTTTTGCTTAAATAAAACATATGAACTCACCAACTTTATGTTGACGCTTTAACAATGTTTTTCTCAGGTTGTAAGAGTGAAGATGCTATGTGAAGTCTCATGCATTACAGTCATTTCCAGTCTATCTAAAGATCATTTGTACTATCTAAAAACAATGTTTTCATGTCTGTGACCAGATTTATGCTTTCGCTTAATGTTAAAATAATTTATTATTTCCTAATGCAAGTGATCTATTTTCTAAACGTCTCAAATAGAGGTCGTTCTGTATTACTTAGAGATATGATAATCATGAAGTCACACGCCCTCGGTTGCCATTATACTCTGATATTTTGGGGGTGTGACACTATTGTAATGGGTGGAATATTTAGCATAGAGGCAAGAGATATGGATACGAAGCTTTTATCGGCTTCAGAATAAAATAATACTCTAGCTAGATGTTGGTTTAGGAGGAACATACCCGTGACTACGTTCGGGTCTTGGTGAGCATTCCTATCCCTCAGAATGTAGGCTCTTCCCTGGGCATTGTTGTTGGTGGTCTTTCGGCACTGATTTGGATAATGCCCTTTCTCTCCACAGGCATGACAAGTAACTATTATTGGTAGCAGATTACTTCTAGTGGCTGGCCCTTTGTTTCTGTAGTTCTTGGTCAGATGGCCTACCTTGTTACAAGTATTACACTTAACAGTGCAAGGTCCTATGTGATGCAGGGTGCATTTCTTACACAAAGGATGGTTTCTAGTATACCCATTGTTTTCAGTTGGGGTGGCAGCATAAGCCCTGAAGGTTTCCTATCTTCTGTTCTGTTGTGGTTGGTGATTATCGTAGCGGTTGTTGGTGTTGGTGTTACGATAGTTGTTGTTGTTGAAAGTTCTTCTGTCGTCAAACTTTCATTTATGATTACTTGATACTTGCACCGGAGTGTGCTTTGTTACCTGATCCATTAGCCTCTGGGCTATGTTAATGGCTTCCTC
>BQNB010043292.1:0-45591 GCA_026074375.1 Tanacetum coccineum
TTATTTCAACACTTTCCCTCTTCCTTCTCGCTCATCCTTTACCACTTTCCATTATATGGAAGTGTTTTTATTTACTTCTTGGTGCATACCAATTTTCACTATTTATTCTTGTCATAATATAACTACTTTCAAGTATATATTTTTGACATGACGTGTTAAAATATTATTGACATCATTTTACTCTTATATGTCATAATAATTATTTTATAATAATAATTATTTTTCTTTCTTCTAAGAATATAATTGGAGTATGTCTTCTTAACAAATCATCCTTATCATCAACATTTAGTTCAACCCAAAGTCTTACAAAAATGTTTTTCCTAGAACACCCAACACATAAAAAGCACACATAGTGCTTAACAAACAAACCTTGAAGATTTAGGAATCTCTCAATACAACCTTTGATGAAAGTCTATCCGAAGTCAAATCATTATCTTTAGTAGATAATCATTTCTTAAGGAACATGTCGTTCTAAAAATGATAGTACTCCTTATCCGAATGACATCTTGGATGAAGTCGTTCTCATAACAATGATGTGTCAAACTATAAACGAATTATGTTCACATTTATTAAAGTTGTGTGATTGGTTGGATAAATTTAGCGTCAATTGAGTCTTAGTCATCGAGCAAGTATCTTGGTTCTTTTTATTTAGGTTATTATTTTTTAAATAGAATTGTATGTGTCTAGTTTCCAACATTTGTTGAAAGCCTCTTACATTACAGTACTCATACCTAAGACATGCATATCATGTTCCCCGATAGTATATTACTATATGTATTTTTGCTATCATGATCTTTTTTTTCTATTACTATATGTACGTTTGATATCATAATTAATCTTATTGCTAGCTTAATATGTGCAATTATTATCTTTTTGAGACTTGCTAACATGATGCTTAACATCTTTATGACTTGGTAGGTTAACATATTAGGACCCTTATATGTTATTGTTCATGATTTAAGAGTCTACATGCTAAGTGTTTTGAGTTTTGGGTGCAAAATGCAGTTCTGGCCGTTTTTGTTGAAGTCTGCGACCAATGGATCCACCATATGGTAGATCCGTGCGTTGTTTTGGTGGATCCGTGGATCACCTGGCCAGGCGCCTAAATTCAAAAATGATTGATTTTTAACCTTTTCTACTTTATCTTATATTCATTCTATGTGATATTATATGGGATTTTAAACCTTAGGTTAAAAACTATTCTCATATTTTTCTTGTTACATGCATAGCTATAATCGTTATTATGTATATGTGCGCTTGTTACTGGACTTTGTATCTCTGTTTAGCCGTTTTAGTATGTACACTTTTTTTAACTCAATTACTGGTGTCCCAAAACAAGGGGTGAGTTCCGACAAGCATTTAGAGAGTGCAATCTTGTATCCATTTAGTTGTATATACTCTATTCCAATAGAAGATATATAGTTTTGCACTAATATTTTTTTGAGTTTTTCGATAATACCTTGATGCCTCATAATAAGGGGGTAGCATTCGTCAGTAGTAGCATAACACGATTTATCATATATTTCTCCTATTGGGTTTTGAATATATCTAGTTATACTTCTATACTCATAATATATATATATAGATATATAATTTATATATATACATATATATATATATATATATATTATATATAATATTATTATATATATATATATAGTATGTTGCATAAAACTAACCCTTGATGTAGGTTAAGTCTTTGTAAGAAATTTGATCCATGGATTCATTAGCAACCAAGGTCAATGATCATAGGAGTGTAAAGAGCTAGGGGAGCTCGAGGGCATCAATGTTGATAGATCAAAGTTGGTTAGAAGATGAAGATTGAAGTATAACTTCACTAAGGATGATGCAAGCTCTTCTT
Source organism: Tanacetum coccineum (assembly GCA_026074375.1). Lineage (NCBI taxonomy): Eukaryota > Viridiplantae > Streptophyta > Magnoliopsida > Asterales > Asteraceae > Tanacetum > Tanacetum coccineum. The sequence continues at coordinate 1,862 of BQNB010043292.1, forward strand.
TCTGGGGAGAAACAAAGTTTAACTCCAAGGACACGCCCTTCCAGGAATGGTAGAGTGTTAATGGAGAAGGATCAACGTATTGGAGCATACATCAAGGGGGAGCACTTGCAATTTACTAGTTATTTTTTTCTTTGCATTCGTAACGAAGTGACTTAGCATTCGTCAAAACAAGACTTGGAAGGACCGCCTATACAACACCTTTTTGTTTCAACGAAAGGGGGAGAAGAGAGTGTAAACAAGTAACTTTTAAATTTTACTATGTTACAAGTTTACATATCTTTCATCATCAAAAAGGGGGAGATTGTTAGTGCAAATATTACGATATTTAAACTAAACAAGTCCTTTGGTTTTAAAAATGAAAAACAAGTAACTTGTAATACATAACATAAAATGTGCAAGTTATGCATGACCACAACTCATCAACGCCTACATTCATAAACACCTCTCGACGTCTCGAGTCTACTCATGGTTCAACAAAAGGTACGAATATGTTTGTTAAGTTACATTATGATCAACCCATTTAACAAACCATTAAAAATGATTAGCACATCTTTACAAACTAGCCTAATGATTAAAACCCATTTTTATCTTAATGTCATTTTTTTAATTAAACCTTTTTATGTTTACTTCATCACACACTATAAACATGCTTTTAAGTAATCCTTTATTTAAAAATGATTAATCACATTAGTTGAATAAGGACAATTAGGATGAACAATTTTAGAAATAATCTGTATAAGTACGTTAGAGTTCTAGCAAAAGATTTAAAAAGTTTTTAAAAATATTGCTAACAATTTTTAAATTCAAAAGTGCGAACCAGGGATTCCACTTAAAGGCAGACGGATCCCACCATCCTGGTTACGTGGCACCTTGACTGCCACAGTTTGGGGTTTTCTATTAAATATCACCCAATTTGCTTAGTTTTTCTCCAAAAGCTTTTCACGACCTTTCTTCCACATTATTACACACATTTAGGTCTTATAAACATTGTTTTCTTATAACTGTTAATAAAAAACACAATTAATCTATCATCATAAACCTCTATATCCCTTGATCAATAATGCTTCTTACTTCATTTGTTGCAAGCATGATTCTACATGATCCTCCATTCAAGCAAGCTTAGAGATCTTGCCATCATCATCCACCACATACCTACATATATGAAGATACATCACAACAAGCTTAGAGATATTGCCATCATCATCCACCACATACCTACATATATGAAGATCCATCACAACAAGCCAAGAGACTTGTCATCTTCATCAACATCATGCTTAGTGATCTTGATGTTTTAGATTTGGCTTTTTTACATCTAATGACAATTATGTCTTGGATCATCATCTTTACACATTTATGTATCAATCCATTATACAAAAAACTAGATGTTAGAGTGGTTTTATGTGTTTAGGCCAGAAAAACACAAGGTTTTGTTATGTTGGGGCCATAAAATACATTATGGGTTTGGATTGTACTGGGGGGAAAATAGAATAAAAAATTAAAATACGGACTCGGTATTTACGCTTTAGTACCGATTAAAGTGTAAGCGAGGTTTAGGTTGGTTCTACCTCGCATGTAGGACTCGGTATTTATCTTAGTACGGATAGTGTAAGCGACGTTTTGTATGGTTTTCTCGACCTTAAAGGAGCTTGTTGATCTAGTGAAGTAACTCTTGAGTAGGACTTTAATTTATAAAAAGTATTTTATCATCAGAAAACGTTTTCACAAATTAACTCGTTTAACTTAAGACTTATGTTTAGTTAACTCGATTAAATGTGTCACTCAAATAATCAAGTTACTATTATATCAAATCTATTTTTGTTTATCAAATAACGTAAGTGGATTTCTCGTCACAGACAATAAAGATCATAGACAAATCTTTAAAACTATATAGATCACAATGGGTCTTTCGACCTATATCGGTGTGAGTATATAATCAAAGTTGATAAGATAAGATACGATAGGATTATAACATAAGCTTAAGCTTAACAAGATCATAATTATTCCAAATTCTTATTCATTATATTATTTTCACCAAGTAGTCATGAGAGATTTAGCCTCTCATGGCTATGAAGTTCATAACAAAATTAAAGGTAATAATAAGAAACATACTATTTTCGAGGTAAGAATATGGATCAAAATTCTTCTCGTAACAAGTATGGAATTGAAATACAACCTTTTATTCGTATAATTCCATTATATTCTTCATCGTTCTTCATGGTTTGATCTTCAATCTTCAAGGTTTATAGTGTTTTTGGGTTAAAGAATTGGAGATATGATTGTTGAAAGATAAGAAGTGAAGTGAGAATGGATGAATTATGCGAAAATTCGGCCACTATTTATAGGCTAAGTTTGGGGTAAAAGTGCAGCGCACATAAAAGATTATGCGGCGCACTTGGTGATTAAATGCGAAGGGAATTTAATGTTTATTGAAGAAGTGCGACATACAAAAGTGTTTGTGCGGCGTACTTAGGTTATTAATGCTATCTTCATTTAATGGACTTTAATTCTTGAGCTCCTTAGAAGTGCGTTGCACAAAGGGTAAGTGCGGCGTACTTATGCCTTTTCAGCCTTGAGATTTTCCTTTTCTTCTAACTTGCTTTACAATAATCTAAAACACTTGAGCTTTATTTCCTTTGAGCTCGGGATAACTTCAAGTAAACCTACACATAATTTTTGCTATTAGGTATCGAAAGTTCAAGAGAAATGATAGAATATATATAAATAACGCCGCTAAAAACATGTATAATTTAGGCGTTATCAAATCCCTCCACACTTAGCTGTTGCTTGCCCTCAAGCAACATAAAGCGAGAAAAACAAGGTCATTTATCATGACGTGGAGAAAATTTTGGATTTTACAAGTGTTTACTGGTTTAGATATCTTTTTAGGCATAGACACATAATGGAGCACCTCACAGGGAAATGTGTTTGATTTTTTAATTCACTCGAGCCACTCAGATAGGGTTTGGAATGGTGAAGTCACTCAGATGCGCAAACATAATCTAGACAGCTACCATAGGCTTGTACTCGACACATAAACATGACCGAAGGGCAGAACTTGAAACTAATAAAGGAGAACAGCATACACAGATCTCTTGTGCCGAACTTAAGCTTTGAATTTTGAATTTTTATTTCTTCTATATATTTTTTTTATACCATTAATAACCAAGGCTTGGCACAGAACTTCATTTTGAGCAATCTTCTTCAAACTTTTGCACTTCATTATTTAGCATTAAAAGGGAGTGCTGCAGGAACTTTCAGGATTTATTTCCCCTCATAACATATGATTTTGCTTATGAATTAATCTGTCTTTGGTCTAGTAAATGATGATCGAGCACAAGTTATAGAGCTTCTAAATTACTGGCTCACTCAAATATAATTTCAACCAATACCATTGCTCCAGAAAAGCTATCTTTGAGCATACTCTATAATTTTCTAGAATTGAGCTATAATACCTGCATAAAAGTAAACACACAAAAGCACACAAAAAGAAAATATTTTTGGTTGTTTTTTAGAGAAAGTAAATAAAACGAGTGGAATTGTATAGAGGAGGGACTCCTCCACACTTAAGTAAAGCACGGGTTGCCTCCCGAGAAGCGCTTAATTTTTAAGAGAGTCGTTAGCTAGACTCCTGCTTATGGAGTTTATACTTTCAGAAAAAAAAGAGTGACTGCTTCCCTTTGGTAATTATAATCTTCTTCATGATATAGCTTAAGTCGGTGGCTGATAACAATAAACTTTTTTCCATCTTTTCCATATAGTTCAACATATCCGGATGGATGTTGATGTTTTACTACATATGGTCCTAGCCAGCGAGATCTGAGCTTTGGCTGCTTGAATTTATACTTTGGATGAAATAGAAACACTTTGTTTTCGTGTTTGAATTCTTTTCTTATCTTTAGTTTCCTGTCATGCCAGAATTTGGTTCTTGCCTTGTATAGATGAAAGTTTTCATAGGCTTGATGTCTTAGTTCGTCTAACTCATGTAATTGAAACATTTGTTTCTCACCAGCAGCGATGAGATTTGGGTTACATTTTTTTAGTATCCAATATGCACGGTGTTCAATTTCAAATGGTAAATGGAAATTCTTTCCATATATGAGTTTGTACGGTGTTGTTCCGGTTGGTGTTTTGTAAGCTGTACGTAAAGCCCATAGAGCGTCATCAAGTTTTCTTGACCAGATTGCGGGATTGTCTTTAACAATCTTTTCAAGAATTCTTTTAAGAGCTTTGTTCATGTTTTCAACTTGACCACTCGTTTGAGGGTGGTATGATGTAGAGAATCAGTGGTTAACTCCATATCTTTTCATTGTTTCTTATATTATCTTATTGCTAAAATGAGTTCCTATGTCGCTTATGAGAGCTTTGGGCATTCCAAAATGGCAGAATAGTTTCTTCAGAAAAGTAATAACAACTCTGGCATCATTTGTTGGTAGAGCTTGTGCTTCGGCCCATTTAGATACATAATTGCTAGCGACTAATATGTATTCGAATTTGTACGATTTCGAAAATGGTCCCATGAAATCGATACCCCATATGTTGAAAATTTCACATACTTGAATGTTGTTTAAGGGCATCTCATCATGTTTTGAAATATTTCCTGTCTTCTGACATGCTTCGCAAAGGCAAACTTGAGTATGAGCTTCTTTGATGATGGTCGACCAGTAGAAACCTGAGTCTAAGATTTTTTTAGCTGTGGTGTTTAGTTTATAATGTCCACTGGTCGGTCAGTGGTGACATTGATCTAAAATGGTTAGGGTTTCTGGTCTAGAGATATAGCGTCTGATCATACCGTTAGAACATACTTTGAAGAGGTAGGGTTCCTCCTAGAAGTAGTGTTTGATATCTGAGAAAAAAAATTCTTTTGCTAATACGTCATTCCTTTAGGTATGATGTCACTTGCTAAATAATTTTCAAAGTCTGCAACCCATGGTTCGTCTTTAGTGTTTATTTCCATAAGACTTTCTCTAGGAAAATTATCATCTACTTCACTGTCATCACTTGTTTCTTCATTTTCAATTCGTGATAGGTGGTCAGCTGCAACATTTTATATACATTTTCTATCTTTTATTTCGATATCAAATTCTTGTAAAAGCAGAATCCAACGGATAAGGCATGGTTTAGCGTCCTATTTTTTAAATGGGTGCCTAAGAGCTGAGTGATCAGTGTGCACGATCGTCTTTGATAATACCAAATAGGATCAAAATTTGTCAAAAGCAAATACTACAACCATAAGTTCTTTTTCAGTGATTGTATGGTTCTGCTAAGCTGCATTGAGAGTTTTGCTTGCAAAGTATATCGGATGAAAAATTCTACCTTCTTTTTGACCTAAGATTGCTCCGACTATGAAATCACTTGCATCACACATGATTTCGAACGAAAGACTCCAGTTTGGGCTTACGATCATGGGAGCACATGTGAGATTTTCTTTTAATATCTTGAATGCGCTTTGACATTCGTCATTGAATTCGAACGGAGTATCTTTTTCAAGTAACTTGGTAAGAGGACGGGCGATTTTTGAGAAATATTTAATGAATCTTCAGTATAAACCGGCATGTCCCAGAAAGCTTCTAATACCTTTGATATAAGTGGGTGGTGGAAGTTTGGAGATTACGTCGATCTTTTCTTTGTCGACTTCGAGGCTTGCTTTAGAAACCTTGTGTCCAAGCACAATTCCTCCTTTAACCATGAAGTGACATTTTTCCTAATTAAGGACAAGATGTGCATCTTTGCAACGTTGAAGCATTTTATCGAGATTGTTCAGACAGTGATCAAAAGAGCTTCCAAAGACGGAGAAATCGTCCATGAATACTTCGACTGATTCTTCAATCATGTCATGAAATATAGCCAATATGCACCTTTAGAAAGTAGCTGGAGCATTACATAAACCGAAAGGCATTCGCCTATAAGCATATGTACCAAAAGGACATGTGAATGTTGTTTTTTTATCCATAGGATCGATTGGTATTTAAAAATATCCAGAAAAACCATCGAGGAAACAGAAGTATTTATTTCATGCGAGTCTTTCTAACATTTGGTCCATAAACGGCAAAGGAAGATTATCTTTTGCAGTTGCTTCATTGAGTTTTTGATAGTCAATACATACTCTCCAACCTGTAACAGTTCTTGTTGGGACAAGCTCATTTCTTTTGTTAGTAACAACTATAATACCACCTTTTTTTGGTACACAGTGAATCGGGCTTACCCAAGGGCTATCAGCGATTGGATAAATGATACATGTATCGAGCAGTTTAACTATTTCTTTTTTACAACTTCTTGCATGTTTGGGTTTAATCTTCTTTGTTTTTGAACAACTGGTTTTTTGTCTTCCAGGAGTTGAATTTTATGTTTACAAAAAGATGGACAAACCAGGAATGTCTGTTGTTTTCCAAGAAAAGGATTGTTTGTGTCTTTTAAGAATGGATACGGGCTTATTTTTGTTTTCTTTAGAAAGCTGAGATGATATGATAACAGGAAGAAAAGAGGGTTCTTCCAAGAATACATATTCCTGGTTATCAGGAAGAGGTTTGAAGTTCAAGATCTGTTGGAGGTTCTTCAATAGATGTTTTGATCTTGTAATTGGTGTTAAAGGTGATTTTTTTGAATGATGGTTCTTCGGTGTCGGATTCGGACTTAGAATTTTCATCGGCAGACATTGCCATGAATTCATTGAATTCAGCAAAGAGTTTTTCTTTAAGGATGGTTCCTTCGATGGAATGGAGGATTTCACTACCTTCGTCGAGAAGAGCATCAAAATCTTCTTCTAAGATTTCGTCGATGACTTCAATACTGAAACATGTATCATCGTTTGAATAGGAATTTTTCATCGCGGAATCGATGTGAAAGATCATTCGTTCAGTTCCAACTTTGAGATTGAGTTGCTTCTGTTTGACTTGAATTACTGCATCGGCAATGTGAAGAAAAGGTCTTCCTAAGATTAGGGGAACTTTACTATCTTCTTCCATTTCTAGAATAACAAAATCGGCAGAGAAGGTGAATTTACCAACTTCAACTAGCATATTTTCAGCTATTCCAATAGGGTATTTGAATGATCGATCGGCTAATCTTACGCTTATTTTAGTAGGTTTGAGAGTTTCGAGAGATAATTTTTCGTATAAGGAATACGGCATGAGATTAATGCTAGCACCAAGGTCGGCTAAAGCATTTCATGAGAAAGCTTTGTTGAAATTACATGGAATCAAAAAACTTTCGGGGTCTCCAAGTTTCGGTGGAACTTTGTTTTGAAGTATCACGGAACTTTTATCGCTCAGGAAAGCGGCTAAGATTTGTTCGATTTAGTGTTTGTTATTTACGAGTTCTTTGATAAATTTTCCATAATTGGGCATTCTGGCTAAAACATCAACAAGAGGTACGTTGATTCGAATGGCTCGGATCATGTCGCGGAATTTTCCATATTGAGCTTCCATCTTTTTTTTCTAAGGCGTTGAGGATATAGGATTTTTGGTTTGTATGGTTTGGGTTTTGGTGTTTCTTTGACTGGTGTTGGTGTTTTAGGTTTGGGTTGAGGTGTAGGTTCATTATCTTGATCATCGCTATCGATGTTGATAGGGGTTTCGAAATCATTTTATTGATCATTTGGGTTTTCTGGTGGGTCACAGGATTTACCACTCCGTGTAAATACGGCATTCACATGCTCATTTCGAGCTTGCGGTGGTTGGTAAGGTTTAGATGAACTATCTTTCGGGTTAGGTTGAGTGTTACTAGGAAGAGATCCAGAAAGTCGACCAGATTTCTTGTCAGCAAGTCTATCGAATTTAGCTTCGAGATTTTGAATCGAGGCTTGCTGGTTTTTGGTTGTTGTTTTGAGTTTTTTTTGAGATCCATATAGGTGTCTTTGACAAAAGAGTTGGTCGAGTGTTGAGCTTTTATGAAATGTCTTAGTTGTTTTTAAAGATCGGGGTTATCATCAGAATGAGATTGATAGTTGTCTAGGTTGTAATCGTTTCTTCCGCTTGATCACCAGTTATCGCAGTTGGAATCACGGTCGCAGTAATCATTGTAAAAACGAGTACGACAAAAAGTTTGCATGAATTTGGCTTCCTCTTTATGTGACATGGGAATGTCATCGTCGTCAAGGTTTGATTTTTTTGAACGAGATTAAAAATCTTTATACTGAGCATCCATTTTCATGGTCATGGTATCCATTCGGGTCATAATTTTGTCAGCGTCAGAATTAATGCTACCTTCAGCGGTAAAAGCAACGGTTTTCTTAAGAGATGATTTGGTTTTTTGATTTTTAGCCTAGTCGAGCTTGAGTAAGACTTTGTCTTCGAGAAGCTGATAAGCTTGATTTGGTGTTTTATAGAGGAAAATACCATCAACTGCGGCATTTAGAACTTCTTGGGTTATTTCATTGAGACCATGATAAAAGATTGTGATAATGTTGCCTTTGGACAGATTGTGACCATGGCAGTTTTCTAAGCATTTCCTTCATACGAAGCAAGTATCGGTTAGAGATTCATTTTCATGTTGAGAAAAGGCTCGGATTTCTCCGACGAGTCGATCAAAAAGAGCTGGGGGAAAGAATCGGCTAATGAAAGCGGTTCGAAGTTCATCCCACGTTTTGATAGTTCCTTTGTTGAGTTCGTCCAACCATGTTTTTTCTTCTCTAGTGAGTGATAGGGGAAACATTATTAGGCGGATAGCTTCATTCTCAGTGTCTTTGTATTTAAACATATCACATATTCTGAGGAATTCGTGAATGTATTTGTGAGGATTGGTTTTGGTTCTACCATCAAATTGGTTTCCCTTGATGAGAGTCAAGTGGTTACCTTTAATGGCGAATTCGTTTGCGATTTCAGGAATGGTGATTGCGGAACCGAGAGTCAGAGCGACAACATGGTCGGCAGCCCACATGGGTTCATCATCCATTGAATCGTAGTTTCGAAGAATATCAAGGAAGTGACAAAATAATTGATGTTGAGAATTGACGGATAGAAAATTCTCGGGTGTTGAGGTGGATTGTTTCTTTGTTCAAATGGAACTCTTCTGTTTCGTCGATGAAATCTTCGATTCAGAGTACGTTCAGGTTCAGGTAATGGTTCAACAAGTTCAGAGTTGGAAGCACATGTATGCATCCAAGGGAGAATTTGTTTGCGTTAATTTGCCAGAAAACTGTAGGGTGATTTTTTGAAAAGATGGAATGTTAAAAATTATTTTTAAAGGGTTGATTACAGAACAACTTTTGAAATCCCCAGCAACGGCGCCAAAAACTTTTGATGTGTTTTGACAGATTTAAATTTATAAGACTGAGATTACCGTTTATTAGATAGAAACACACGGGTCAAAGTATAACCCACGTATGTAGTACATTCTTTTTTTAGGTAAGACCAGGTCGTCCACAGGGATTTACGTAGTGTCAAATAATCAGCTAAAAAATAAACTTTAACAAGTGTGAAAAATATGACTACTCGGATAATTTCATATAACTTATAAGCAATGGTGATAGTTACAATCTTAAGCTTAGGACTTTAATTTACAAAAAGTATTTTCTCGTCAGAAAACGTTTTCACAAATTAACTTGTTTAACATAAGACTTATGTTTAGTTAACTTGATTAAATATGTCACTCAAATAATCCAATTACTATTATATCAAATCTATTTTGTTTATCAAACAACGTAAGTGGATTTCTCGTCACAAATGATAAAGATCATAGACAAATCTTTAAAACTATATGTCACACCCCGTCAATGTCAGAAACACGGGATGCGACGATACCATTCATCGCACAAGATACAAAATCATACATTTTATAATTTACATTCATAAAACTGAAGTTTTACAGAACTTTACAAGTTAAAATCTTACCATAAGTTAAAACCGCGTCCATCTCTACCCAGTCCACTTGGGTTACAACTTTTCTCTTCCAATACCAATCACATACTTTTGATTTGACACACCTGAAAATGATACTCAAAAACGTCAACAATAATGTTGGTGAGCTCGTAGGTTTGACCTTAAACCCAAAATCTGTGCCAAAATATCAATAGTGGACAATAGTGCTATATGACAGTGAATATATGCAAACAACCTTAGCATCACCGCTAATCAATAACCATATGTCACTTACGCACCTAAAGGGCCTACCAACTGGAGCACTAAAATTAGGGCATGACCACACACAAACCTGGGTAGGCGTACCCATCTGCTCTAATAATCACACAAATACTGGATAGGCGTACCCATCTGATCCAAACAATCATGCAAATACTGGGATAGGCGTACCCCTCTGATCCAAACAATCATTCAGCACATAATATTCACATAGAAGTCATAAGCACATAACTTGTCCCAAAAACAAAACCACATTTCGCACAGATCAATTCAAAACATTTCAAAACGTATTTGAGTATCAGTTTCCCCCAACGGAAAAATAGTAAAAAGTGGGGCTATGAGAACTCACCTCAATCAGAAATCAAAGCAACCACACAATCTCAAATAAAGCAGGATACAATAAATCTCTACGCAAGCACACAATGTACCCAGCAACGACCTAATATATATACTCACTATATCAATACTCATACAAAATTATCTTATTGTACAAGTGTTCGCCTTAACTCATGCAAAATCCTCATTTTCATCCCAAAATTCCATTTCCAATTCATATCATTCCAACTCGTTACCTCAAACCTTTAATTTCTTACAAAAACCATCGTCTTATTACCAAGACTTTATCTCATTATCAACACTTTATCTCATATTATGATTGTGTGGTAATTACGCGAAAACAACTCAAAAATACCCGGGCAAAGTGCGACATCAACACAATACAGCTCAAACACCTCAAACCGTTAAACAATACAACCGACCAAAATACTTCGCGAAAAACTGACGAAAAGGAATGAGCAAGAGCTCAAAAGCCAAAGATAAATAATCCATATTTCCGTAGTCGATACGATATATATATTTAAATATATATGTACATGAATACTTGATAATTTAAATAAAATAATATTTTATTATTATTTTCGTCTTATTATCGGGCTAACGGGGTAGCTACAACATCTCGTCATTCAATATGTCCAAAGGATTTTTCCTCAACACTTAATCTTCTTTAAGATTCACCCTTGCATTTCCTCAATTAAAATCGACACAACGGTTATAAATAGTAAATATTTAAGAAAAGTTTCGAGAAATTACATCTTTCGTATTGTATTAAATTTTCAAGTTAAATAACTATTTATTGTTAAAACATTGAAAATTTTATCTCTTTTAGCAAAACTCTAAGTATATAATTCTTTTGAAAATTCAACATGACCCGTACGGACTTAGAGCAAATTCATGAAGACGATTTGGAAGCAATAGATTTGAAGTGGCAGCTTTCTTTGCTAAGTGTGAGGGCAAAGAAGTACTATCAGAGGACAAGCAAGAAGATTTTCATTAATGCTAATGACACTGCTGGATATGATAAATCTAAGGTGGAGTGTTACAACTGTCATAAGTTGGGACACTTTGCTAGGGAGTGTAGATTACCAAGAAGCAAGGAAGGTCAGTTCAGAAATCAAGACAACACCAGGAAGCAAGGAAACAATGAAGACACATCTTCAAAGGCAATGTTGGCTATAAATGGTGTAGGTTTTGATTGGAGTGACATGGCATAAGAACAAGTTCAGACAAACATGGCTCTAATGGCATTTTCAGACTCAGAGGTATACACTGATAAAACTTGCTCTAAAACGTGTCTGAAAAACTATGAAACTCTTAAGAAACAGTGTGATGATTTGATTGTTAAGCTTAATCAAACTGAATTTATAGCATCTACATATAAAAGAGGTTTAGCAACAGTAGATGCTCAACTAATCACATATAGGAAGAATGAGGTTCTTTTTAGTGAAGAAGTTGCAGCTCTTAAAAGAGAAGTAGCTTGTAAAGACTATGAAATAAATGTGCTTAAAACCGAACGCACCCTAGTTGGGCTCAAAACAAACCAGACGCACCCTTGATGGGCTCAAAGCAAACTAGACGCACCCTTGATGGGCTAGTCCAACAAAACAACCCATACCAAAATCATTTAAGCCCAAATAAGCTATATCCTAGCTTATTGAACAAGCAAAACTTCCAAATAAGCTCTTATAAGAATTTTTATAAAACGAAAAATTACCACAACAACCATTTTATTTAAACTCAAAAACCTTTTCTTCCTTTTCTTTTTAAGCCCACGCATAAACACCCCTTTTTTAATTTTTGATTTCAAGTTTTGATCTTTTTGGCAATCAACTTGTACAACTAGCGTCTAGACATCACCATAATCACGAGACGCGCGTGAAAGTCTAAAACCTTGTTTGATGAGCTTGGTTCGATCGAGACGCGCGTGAAAGTCTAAAACCTTGTTTCTACAACCTGAAATTATTAGTTATCAATCCAATAATAAAATCTTAACCCGTGTTCTTGGCAAAATCTTCAAAACTTTTGTTTTTCTTCTCCCTTGTGGTTCGGCTGGATATAGAGAGAAAAAGAGAGAGAGTTTTTGTGTTTTGATTTTCAAAACGATGCATGTATGTGAAAATAGGATAAGGTGGTAGAATATGGGTACCAGAGGGGACATGCTAGCTTAAAAATAGCCATCTTGTCTCTCCTTGTTCTTTTCTAACCGAAAATGGATCATAGGAGGGTCTCGGGTCTTCCTTTTTATGCCGGGATCACTTAAAAGCTAAATTTCGATCTATTTAAAACGTCACCCAAACTTAGTTATTATTTTCATTGCATTCATAATCTTTTTTCCATAAACCTGGATTATTCATACGACACTTATCACCTTAAATAGATACAAAAATCCATTTTGAGCCGTTATCGACTGACTCCGGACCGAAAACATGAATTTTTGACAAAACTCAACCGAACCTTGCTCATTCATTTAAAAATACTTCAAATCACAAAATATAGCTTGGAAACTTATATTCACTCAAAATTTCACCTTTTCACGACTGTTACAGTCTTTTATCGAAATTCACGAAAACAACTATTTTTCTAATAACTTTCAAATCTCACACTCACGATTTACAATTTAAATCGACGTTATTTTAATATTATGAATTTATTAAATGAATAAACCCATTGACACATTACCAACCTCATAAATCTCTACACTTAAATAAACTGCCGTGCCGGTAAGTGATGCGTGACGATTTTTCGCTAAACGCGGGAAAACTTCCCGGAAAGCACTGAAAACCTCAAAGCCACTCTAAAACAGGAAAAAAAATCATAAATGATTCATTTATGAACTCCACACTTCATCAAATTTCTGATTAAACCGAAACCGCTTATACGCAAAATAGACAACAGAAGTCAACTTTTTAGCTTTCATCAGGAAAATTGACAAGATCGAAAGACTCCAACATACAAAACTATAATATTTTATAATACTTAGCCCTGAAAAATATTACCGGTTATCACAGTCTTACCCTTTTAAAGGAATTTCGCTCCGAAATTCAATCTCAAATCATCAACTCACGTCATTAACAGGAAATTCCATTCATCAAAGGATCACATCAATCACTAAGGTTTAGTCTTTTCAAACGAGGTTTCTTACGATCTCCCTTAAAGACCAAGTCTTTCCATAGTTTAGTCCTATACTTTCTCACGGTCAATTCATATCTGGTCACAACATCACGATAATTTCTCATATTACCTCTTAGCTTCACAATTTCTCCATTTTAGGTTTCACTGCCTTAGTCAGGTGTCAGGATATGATCCCGTCCTCGACGTGATGGAAACTCTATCAGAATTGGCATTGCCAAATCTTTCTAATTATCCAACCAATGGGACTAACCCCATGGGGTATAGGTCCTACATAACATGACTCATACTCTACTATACCAATACTTACACACTCAGAAATACCCAAGCAAACCTTGCTTGGTCAACCATCTCGGCTCTACCCATCCTAGGAGGGCCGTTCCAAAATCTATACCATATCGTCACACGCTTTAAACTATTCCAAATCAACCCTACTCAATAGGTGTCTTAATTCTCACCACACTCAGGTAGGTCAAATTACCTCTCAAAAACTCACACTGTCAAACGTATGATCAGGTTTCCAAACCGATCACAATAACTCTTTCCAATACTTTCAGTGACCATCCACGGTCTAATACCTTCCTACAATATCTCCTAACAGATGGTAAAATCGGTCAGCCCGAATACATTTCAAGCTTACAGAATACACTAAATACATCGCACGCCACCACCTAATAATGGTGTGGGTATCCGCTCTACCAAAAGCAACCAAACGCAAAGCACTCACACACAGGCAAAACTGCTGTTGGGACTTAAAAGACTTCATAGATTCTTAGAAGTTACTACTGCTCAGGTACATAATGGAAATTGTGCTAAGTAGTTAGTACTGGTAATATAATGTTACCACTGCTAGTTACTACTGTTAGTAAAATTTAGTACTGATAGCATAAAGTTACTGCTGTTAGTTGAAGTTAAGACTGCTCAGTGTTGAAGTCTAAAATATAAGCTAAGTAGTTAGTACTGCTAGTAGTAAATGTTAAGACTGCTAGTACAAGTTACTACTGTTAGTATATATTAGTACTGCTAGTACTAATGTTACTACTGCTTATGTTTATTAGTGCTACTGGTGAAAGGATTACAACTGTTTGAAGACTTTCTACTGTCAAGAGGATAAAGACGAATTAAAGAGATAAAGATTGTTTGGAGAACAAGAATACTTGTGAAGATAAGTATTGAGATATTTATGTACAAGATATACATAATGTATTTATTTAGATGATTACATTTATATTTAGAAAAGATTAAGATATCTTAGGAATGTATTGTAAGCCGACTAGGACTCCTTAGTCTATAAAAGGAGGCTCTAAGGCATTAGTTGAGATATCACATCATCATCAGTTTTGCATATAAGTCTTCATAGTTGTCAAATTCGATTAAGAAAAAAGCTTCAAGGTTGTAAACCCCAGTACTAAGTTAAGAGTACTCGTATTATTGATCTAATAATATTGGAGCGTTTGGTTATATCTTTGTTTGTTCAAGATTACTGTTTCATTGACCTTACTTCTAGAGTATTAAGGTGTAGATTCCGCATACACTTTAATATACATACAAAGTTTATATAACAAGTTATTTTAGATTTATCCAAGGTAATTTAACCTTAGACAACCTAAGGAATTGATCTAGGTTTGGGATCATCAAGTGGCATCAGAGCTTTGCTTTGAGAAACTTTGATCTAGAAGATATGGAGCTTGAATCTACAATTAGTGGTCCTACTGCAAAGCTTCCCATACTCAAATTGGGTGAGTATGAGATGTGGGTTATAAGGATTAAGTAGTACCTCTAGATCCCAGACTATGCACTCTAGGAGGTGATAGAAAATGGTGATTCATGGGTGTCAGTACCTCAAACAACTCAGGAGAATGGCACACCAGTTACAAAGATGTCTATACCTATAACTGCTAAAGAGAAGACAAATAAAAAGAATGATGTCAAAGCTAGGGGTTTGCTACTCATGACACTTCCCAATGAACATCAAATAACATTCAGTCAGTATCCAGATGCTAAATCTATGTTTGCTGCCATTGAAACAAGATTTGGAGGTAATGAAACTACCAAGAAAACTTAGAAAACTCTCTTGAAGCAACAATATCAGAATTTCAGTGCATCAAGTGCAGAGTCTCTTGACTCTATTTTTAATAGGCTTCAGAAGATAGTTAGTATGCTTGCTATCTTGGGTGTGATCATTGCCCAAGAAGACTTAAACTTAAAATTTTTGAGCAGCTTTCCACCTGAGTGGAATACTCATGTAGTTGTTTGGATGAATAAGCCTGAGGTTGAGACTACGAGCATAGATGATTTGTACAACAACTTCAAAATTGTTGAACAAAAGGTAAAGAAAACTGTTGGTACATCTAGTGGTGGTCAAAACTTGGCCTTCATGACTGCACCAAGCACTAGAAGTACCAATGATGCTAACACTGCTAGTCCACAAGTTAGTGATGCTAGCCCTAGTGTTAATGCTGTCCATCCACAAGTTTGTACTGCAAGTGTCAGTGATAATACTGTGTATGCTTTCATGGTTGAAAATGCAAATGGTTCTAATGTCCTACACCAGGACTTAGAGCAAATTCATGAAGACGATTTGGAAGCAATAGATTTGAAGTGGCAACTCTCTTTGCTAAGTGTGAGGGCAAAGAAGTACTATCAGAGGACAAGCAAGAAGATTTTCATTAATGCTAATGACACTGCTGGATATGATAAATCCAAGGTGGAGTGTTACAACTGTCATAAGTTGGGACACTTTGCCAGGGAGTGTAGAGCACCAAGAAGCAAGGAAGGTCAGTTCAGAAATCAAGACAACACCAGGAAGCAAGGAAACAATGAAGACACATCTTCAAAGGCAATGTTGGCTATAGATGGTGTAGGTTTTGATTGGAGTGACATGGCAGAAGAACAAGTTCAGACAAACATGGCTCTAATGGCATTTTCAGACTCAGAGGTATACACTGATAAAACTTGCTCTAAAACATGTCTGAAAAACTATGAAACTCTTAAGAAACAGTGTGATGATTTGATTGTTAAGCTTAATCAAACTGAATTTACAGCAGCTACTTATAAAAGAGGTTTAGCAACAGTAGAAGCTCAACTAATCACATATAGGAAGAATGAGGTTCTTTTTAGTGAAGAAGTTGCAGTTCTTAAAAGAGAAGTAGCTTGTAAAGACTATGAAATAAATGTGCTTAAAAGTGAGTTTGAAAAAGTTAAGCAAGAAAAAGATGGCATTGATTTTAAAATTGAGAAATTTGATAAGGCCTCAAAAGACTTAGATCAGTTGTTCGGAAGTGAGATATCTGACAAAAGTAAAAAGGGTTTGGGGTATAGTGCAGTTCCTCCATCTCATCCTTTAATATATAATTGACCTAATAAGCTTGATCTGTCCTATTCTGGTCTTGATAAATTCAAAGAGCCTGAATTCAAAGGTTATGGTCATAAGAATAGTAAGCAAGAGTCTAATGTTGTTTGTGATAAAGAATCAGATAATTCTAAGGAAAATTCTGATGAGTCTTTGGTAGAAGAACAAGTATCACAAGACAAAAGTAGCTTGTTGAATCTTCACCTAATGCTGATAAAGAAACTATTTTTCCTGTTAATAAAAAGGTAGAGTTTACAAAACCTAAAAATCATGAAAAACCAGTTAAAAAGTCAGCTAGGTATGCAGAAATGTATAGATCACAATCTCCTAGGAGGGATCAGAGGAATTAGAATGGACAAAAGTCCAATCAACTAGGAAAAGATTTTGTGATGTATAACAAGGCTTGCTTTATATGTGGAGGTTTTAATCATTTGCAGATTAATTATCATAATCATCAAAGAAGAGACATAGTATCTAGAAATAACTACAATAGGGTAGATACCAAAAACACACACCCTAGTGTACTTAGGAGTATGTCTCCAAAAGCAGTTTTGTTGAAAACTGGCCTCATACCACTTAATACTATTAAGCCAGTTAATACTGCTCACCCTAAAACAGTAGTTCATAGTGCTAAATTAAAGACACATTTTTCAAAACAAGCATAATCAACTGCTAAGAGGCCATTTTATAAGCAAACAACATTAACTAAAAGATCTGTGCATGCAGCAAAGAGACACTATTATACTGGAAGGCATAATGCAGTTAATACTGCTAGGTCTTATACAGGACAAGTTAATGCTGTAAGGGTAAGAGGGGTAAATGCTATAAAATCCTCAGCATATTAGGTTTGAAGACCTACCAAACCTAATGGTGCATCACTTGCTTTTAAAAGATACAACTATATTGATGCACGAGGCAGATCCAAGTCAGTAATGGCTTGGGTCCCCAAAGGAATCTAATTTCCTTATTCTTTTATGCAGGGCAAGCCACAACATGATGATAAAGGATTAATACTATTAGTTTTCTCAATTAATACTGCTAAGTATAATTAAAACTGTTAGTTATACTTAAGACTGTTTGTTAAAACTGTCAGTCATAGTTAATGCTGTCAAGAAGGAAATGCTTTGGATTTTGTATATTTGGCTATAAACTAACATCTGCAGGTAAAGCATATTGAATACCTGATGCTGAATGCTTCACCTTTGAAGTAATGTTTGAGAAGAAAGTTACTGATCTTGGTTCATAGTGTTTAACTTTTATTCATGGGTTATGCATAAATATGGATCCTTATGAATTCCCACATGTCTATCTAGTCTTTTCTAGTGTGCTTGTGATGAATAGAGGCATGTTGTTGTATAATTATTGAAGACAGAGTTAATGCTGTTAGACTTCTGTTAATACTGCTAGGTAGAAAATTACTACTGCCAGGCAAATGTTAATGCTGTTGAGATGACATGGGCACCAAAGTTGCAACTGTTTGACCAAATTCTTATCTCTTGAAGCATTGTTTGAGGGGAGGTTCCTTATTAATACAACCAAAAAGCATGGATGAAAGGATGTGTTATATCATAAGTATGTTCAAAAGAATCAAACACATCTAGGCATATCAAAAGAGGTCGGGACACCAAGATACCTCAGTCTAGTGGTCCCCCTGACAAAGGTTGGTGATGAGGCTGTCCATAAGGAGTTGGGTGACAGAATGAAAAGGGCTGCCACTACTGCTTCTAGCTAAGAAGCAGAGTAGGACAGTGGTTATATCAAATAAGACCTAATCCATGGCAACACTTAATGGATCAACTCCTTAGGGAATTGGTTTAGGTAGTGGTCCCAGGTGCCAAGATACCATATTAGGGGATGTGGATGCTCAAACTAGGTTTGAGATTACAACTAAACAGTCTATTGATCCACATCTCTCAAGAGGTTATACACTTGGAAGTAGGGAGGACAGTATGAAACTATTGGAATTGATGGAATTTTGTACACAACTGTCCTATAAAAACAGAAAGAGTATCTTGGTAAGCCAAAAGAAATGAGAGATTCTGTGAGCTTAAAAATAGAAAGAGAGATGTGTGCATAAAAACAGAAATGAGTGATTATGTGAGCAAAAAGAATGATGAAAGTTGCTTATTGGAATGAAAATTGAATGATTACTGGTGTATTCTTCTTAATGCTGCTCAGTTTCAACTTAATGCTGCTAAGCTTAAGTTAATGCTATTAGGCTTAAATTAGTGCTGCCCGTATTTGTTTATGCTGTTAAGCATATGTTAATGCTGCCAGTTTAAGTTACTACTGCTGAGGGTGATTTTATAAATACTTCGATTAAGGGTTTCATTTACTTCTTTATTCGATTTCCACTATTCAAACACTCTCTAATCGTAAACCCTAATTCAATTTTCATCTTTGATCATCAAAATCATCATTATGTCAAGCCCTAAGTTTGCTGAAACGTATAATGTGGTCGCGTTCTTGGAAAAACCCAAAGAAAGTGATGGGTTTGCAGAGATAATTGATTTCCTAAAAGCAAGTTCTGTTCATTATGCTTTAACAGTCAATCCAATCATCTACACATCTTGTATTGAATAATTTTGGGCAACTGCCAAGGTCCAGACAGTTAACAGAGTGCGTCAGTTACAAGCCCTAGTTGATAAGAAGAGGGTTATTGTTACGGAGTCAAGCATTAGGAAAGATCTTCACTTAGATGATGCAAAAGGTACTGATTATCTTCCAACTGCTACTATTTTTGAAGAACTGGCATGTATGGGGTATGAAAAGCCTTCTCAAAACTTACTTTTTATAAAGCCTTTTTCTCTCCACAGTGGAAGTATTTCATTCATACTATTACATAATACTTAAGTGCTAAATCCACTACATGGAATGAGTTTAGTAGTCCTATGGTTTCTTTGATAATATGCTTGGCAACTAATAAGAAGTTTAATCTGTCTAAGTACATATTTGATGCTATGGTGAAACACTTAGATGGAGGAGTCAAATTCTTGATGTATCCACGTTTTCTACAAGTTTTCATTAATCAACAACTTGGTAATATGTCAACTTACAAGAATATTTTTGTTAATCCCTTTCACACAAAGAAAGTTTTAGCCAATATGAAGAGAGCTGGAAAGGATTTTTCTGGGAGAATAACACCCTTATTTGATACTATGCTGGTTCAAACTTTTGAAGAAGTAGGTAAGGATTCAGATCATCTAATTGATTCCACTCAAATACCTATTATTGATCAACCATCTTCATCTTCCCAACCCAAGAAGAAACAACCATCTAAGAAGGCTCAGAGACAGGAGGCAGAGGTTCCTCAAGATGAGACAAAGCATGAGGAAAGTGTACCCACACCTTCCAATGATCCACAACCTAGTGGTGAGGATAGCATGCAACTAACTGATTTGATGGTTTTATGTACCAAATTACAAACACGAGGTTCCTGATTTAAAAAAGAGCAAAGGATAGCTCAAGCAAAGGAGATGCTAGCTTTGAAGAAGAGGGATCCAGATGTTGGAAAGGAATAAATGTCAAACCTACAGGTTTGAAGAAGACTCAAGAAAGTGGTATGTCTAGAAGAGTTGATTCCTCTTGAAGATCAAAAGTTAGGTTTGAATCCTGAAGATGCATCCAAACAAGTGAGGAGTATTGCATATCTTGATAAAGAGGATGATTCACCCTAAAGTTGATGAAACTCAAGAAAGACAGTATGATGAATTGAGTGTTCTGATACTGGAGTATTTTGGATGCTGATGAGAGGCCGATTGAAGCTAAAGTTATGAGAAAGATGAACAAAGTACTAAAAGCCTGGTGATAAGTACTGCTGGTGAAGCATTTACTTACACTAGTGTCAAAGATAGTTTGCTCCTAGGCAACTATTGAGGAAATCACTTTGGCTCAACACTTATACAGATTAAAGTATGCTAAAGCCTAAAGTTGTTTACTGACTAGCTGCTACAATACAACAACAACTACAAGACCAAGGCTAAGGGTTATGTAGTACAGAGTCCAAGTGAGTTCAGATTCCACAAAGATACAACAACCTTCAAGTTCTAAAGATAACAGGAGAAGTTTTATGATTGATCCTGAATTCTTTAAAAAAGAAAAGATCAAATTGAATCTTGAAGAAAAATTGCAAGAATGATATAAGCAAAGTTGGAATGCTGAAAGTTTTAAAGAAGAGCAAAAATTCTAGCAATGAAAAGAAGAAGTAAGCAACATGAGCATTGATTGAGTCATGGGAAAATACACAAGCTATGATGAAGGCTGATAGATTGCTGGCTGAGAGACTCCAATCAAGAGAAAGAGAGGAGTTGACAGATGAAGAAAAAGCAAAACTATTTATGGAACTAATGTAAGAAAAGAAAGAAAACGTATTGCTGCACTCAGAGCACAAGAAAAGAGAAACATACCTCCTACCAAGGCACAAAAGAGAACTTAATTATACATATCTTAAGCACATGGTGATACACAAATAAACAGCTAAAAGGAAAGAGTTTTGATGAAATTCCAAAAGTTTGTATGATAAGTAAAATGAAGATGTAATACCTTAGGGTGGTAAGGGTTTTCTAAGGTACATGAAAAGCAAGAAAATAAGGTAGAAGGTATGAGAGAAACAGCTAAAATGCAAGCAGAAAGAAATGTTTGGAAAGGAATAGAGCAGGGAAGAACAACAACAATAACCTCAAAGAAACAAAAAAGTGGAGAAGAAAAAGAGTCGATGAGTTAGGAAGTGTGATGAATGATGAATGAAGCTGAGCTATAAGAATCAATGTAATTAAAAAAGATGAAGATAATAAGCAATTGAGCTATAACACACGTTGCACTAAATTTTCCTCCAGTGATTTAATGAATTACAACTTCTTAAGAAGGTATAATGATACATTATCTAGTTGGATATATCAGAGGAAGTTTTAAAAAATACCTCTTCAATGAAAGGGATGCACAACAGGAATAAACAGAGAAGACTTGAAGCTCTTTAGAGGATAGTGAAGGGAAAGTATGGTGATACATAGGCTTGAAAATAGAATTTAGAAAGATTAGTGGGGAGATTTGAAAGTTGTGTTTGAACCAAATAAAAGGAGTGATGTATGGAGAATTTTACAAGGATACAGGGTGACTATTTGAAAGTTAATTGATTCATCCGACGTCCACTTTGTAAGGTTTGACAATCTTCACCTTTTTATGTTGGTTGAAAAGAGATATCCCCTCACACCAATAACCATCACCAATATGCAAAACCAGAAACTTCAAACTGATCATCGACAAAATGAGATGTCTACACTTCTAAAGTCTTAGGTGTAAAATATACAAAAAGTTTATAGAAAGGTATGAATGCATCTTCCAGTGTATGATGAAGACTTTAAAAAGAAGAAACTTAAAGATTCAAAAGATGAACATCAAGTTTAGGGGAGGATTGTTGGGACTTAAAAGACTTCATGGAATTCATAGAAGTATGACTAACTGCTTCAGTACATAATGGAAATTATGCTAAGTAGTTATACAGGTAGTATAATATGATTATCACTGCTAGTTATACTAGTTAGTATAATAAATGTACAGATAGCATCGAAAGATTACTGGCTGTTAGTTGAAGTTAAGACTGCTCATTGTTGAAGTCTAAAATTTTTTATAAATCTAAGTAGTTAGATGCTTCTAGTAGTAGATGTTAAGACATGCAAGTACAAGATACTACTGTTAGTAAATAATTAAGATTACTAAGCTATACTACTAGTTACTATTAGCTTAAGTTTATTAGTGCTAGTCAAAGGTGAATAGGGATTACAACTGATTGAAGATTTTTTTTTTTTTTGCTTTCTAACTGTTAAGAGGATAAAGATGGTTTAAAAAGATAAAGATTATTTGGAGAACAAGAATACTTGTAAAGATAAGTATTGAGATATTTAGTGTACAAGATAAACATTAATATGTATTTATTTAGAAGAATTATTTTATGTTTAGAAAAGAAAGATATCTTTAGGAATGTAATTTAAGCCGACTAGGACTCCTAGTCTTATGAAAATGAGGCTCTAGGTCATTAGTTAGATTCACATCATCACAATTTTGCATATCATGACTCATAGTTTCAAAGTCAAAAAAAGCTTCAGTTGTAAACCCCATAACTTAAGGTTAAGAGTACTGTATTATTGATCTAATAATATTGGAGCGTTTGGTTATATCTTTGTTTGTTCAAGATTACTGTTTCATTGATTTTACTTCTAGAGTATTAAGGTGTAGATTTCGCATACACTTTAATATACATACAAAGTTTCTACAACAAGTTATTTTGGATTTATCCAAGGTAATTTAACCTTAGACAACCTAAGGAATCGATCTAGGTTTGGGATCATCAACTGCGCTCTCAAACTAACACGAAATAACACAAAACACTGCTATCCACGAAGATCAAACTTAATTTCCTTCACTAATACGAAATGGCTTAAATACAAATCACCTAGTAACTAGAGCGATCCGCCATAACCACCATTACGAAAAAAAGAAACTTTCCTAATCATAACCGTCACTAACCGATACTACCCGGTTTAGTGATATATATATATATATATATATATATATATATATATATATATATATATATATATATATATATACATAACTGCTAACCCAAACCTCATATATCCTACGCACCTCCTCTGGGCTCCTGCCCTCTCCTCATACCGTTAACAACCTCAGCCAACTCTAATCGTGCACATCTCTCCTCAGCAAGCTGTAATCGTAAATCCCGGTTATCTCCCTGTACATCACTAATGGCATGCCACAGGGTTGCTCTCTGGGCATTCGTCTAACCTGCCCAAGCCTCAAGGGCTAACACCGGCCTCCATATCTCTTTGAATGTCACTGCGACCCTCTCCTGCTCGTACTCCATACTCCTAAACCGGTACCTCTGGGAGAAAATCTCCTCCCTTACCACCCTCGACCTAGTGAATAACTCTCCTATATCCCTATCGTACCTCTCAAACATAGCAGACGATAACTCCTCCAATCGTACTGCATGATCACTAATCAATCCCCCCTGCATATAAACTTAAGCTCCCAGCTCAATCAGAAATCCATCAGTCTCAACTGCAGCGGGTGTAGCTACAGGAGATGGTACAATCAAAGGTATTATAGGTGATGAAATGGGTGATGGATCATCAAATAGTGATGGAGAAATAGGAAGTGAACCAGATGTCCACTCGGGTGAAGGTGGTGTCTGTACAGGTGGTGCTGCTGGTGGGTAATCAAGAATATCAATATAAATCATACCGTCCTTTAGGTATGTCCATGTGGTAAGTGTGGGCTGTCTAAATGCTGACATACTCTCAGGTCTCTCGGACTCTAGTGCTGATCCAAAACCCTGTCCGACCTCAAATGTACTGTATACATCACCCTCCTCTAATGCTAACTTACGGCGCCTCAATGCTCCATACCCAAGTCCTAAAGGCATGCTCACAATCGTCCCTACAACTAGAGCTGCCTGTTGCTGACCCCCAGGTACAGCCTCCTCCTCCTCCTCTAAACCAAGTATATCACTCTCTACACTATGACCCTTGTCGTCTATACCACGACTCTCATTATCTAAACCATAACCCTCATCATCCATACCGAGGCCCTCGACCCCTGGAGTAAGACCCTCATCCTCCGCAGCAAGATCCTCATCCTCTGTAGTAGGACCTTCGTCCTCTGCGTCCTCACTCACACTGTCAGAATCCATACTCTCCTCTATCTCCTCATCCTCCTCATTATCCTCCTCCTTACTATCCTCTACTCACTCAGACGTACCACGATAATGCTTCCGCGAAGGAAGGTCTAGTGGCGACACAGATGGCGAACTCTCGTAAGAGGACCGAAACCTCTTACATAGCGCAGGCTCACACATAGCTTCCACCTCTGCCATACTGGCAGAGAGGCCCAATGACATCACATGTGGAACGCGCACAGCCATACGTACGGTCCTGCAGAGAATGGGAACCAAAACGGGTGGGGTACTCTCAGATAGTAGTATAGGTGGTGCTATAGCTAGGGGTGACTTAGGTGTCTCAATATCAATGGGGTCCTCGAAAGGCTCGGACTCAATTTCCGTCCCATCTAGATAAGCCTGCCTAATGGCCTCATAGGGATCCTCAGGAAGTGGCACGGGCACTCGGGAGCTCTAAGCTCCGCAGATCCTTGTGGAACTCATCTGGTCACCTAACACGTTGGTAATTACATTACGAGATAACACGGTAATATAGTGTATAAGTATAAAATAGTTTTATCTAAATTATCAACATCATTATTGCTTACATATACAAATCATCATAACATTTGAAATTAGACGTCCGTAACCATATATATATATATATATATATATTAAATATAACGGGAAAAATATGAACAACAATCACCAACCAAGTTCGATACCAAACAGGCACGACTGGTAACCATAAACACATAATCCATCAAGCATCATTCCCAATCACGTTGCTACAGTGCGACTAACCACAAAATATTCTCAAGGCAACACCACCACCACTAAGGCAAGTATGGCCAACATCAAACAATCAATCATCACTACCCGCGACGATTTTTACTTACACTCTCTAGGCATCGCACACTACTACTACTAAGGTAGCATGAGAATCCTAAAATCAACACAATCTCAATCTCAACACTCGCAAGTGTTCTTATCACTTTACATCCTATCATTTTTAGGTGGTCACATTACTCACACATCCCTTCTCTCCCCTAACATAAAACTTTATAAAACTAACCTATCATTCATAGTCCTCCTTAAATATCAAGCATAGTTGATCAGGCTATGCGTAGTTTAGGAATAATACCATAAACTGCTCGGGTTATTTAACTTTTACCATGTTTGAGGTTTTACTAAAATAAACTTCACTTTCTGGTTATAGTTGCGCTTTTTATTTTATAAAAACCCGTAAAAAAAAATTCTCTATAACCTTGGGCTCATGATACCATATGTCACACCCCGCAATGTAGAAACACGGGATGCGACGAACCAATCATCGAACAGTAGATACAAGATTATACACTTATAATTTAACATTCAAATAACTGACAGTTTTTACAGAACTTTACAAGTTAAAATCTTAACATAAGTCAAAATCACGTCCATCCCTACCCAGTCCCATTGGGTTACATCTTTTCTCTTCCAATACCAATCACGTACCTTTGATTTGACACACCTGAAAATGATACTCGAAAACATCAACAATAATGTTGGTGAGCTCGTAGGTTTGATCTTAAACCCAAAAGCTGTGCCAATATATCAATAGTGGACAATAGTGCTATATGACAGTGAATATATGCAAACAACCTTAGCATTACCGCTAATCAATAACCATATGTCACTTACGCACCTAAAGGGCCTACCAGCTGGAGCACTAAAATTAGGGCAGGACCACACACAAACCTGGGTAGGCGTACCCATCTACTCCAATAATCACGCAAATATTGGGTAGGCGTACCCATCCGATCCAATAATATCACAAACACTGGGTAGGCATACCCATCCGATCTAAACAATCATGCATCATATAATATTCACATAGCAGTTATAAGCACATAACTTGTCCAAAAAACAAAGCCATATTTCGCACAGATCAATTCAAAATATTTCAAAACACATTTGAGTATCATTATCCCCCAACGGAAAAACCAGTAAAAAGTGGGGCTACGAGAACTCACCTCAATCAGCAATCAAAGCAACCGTACAATCTCAAATAAAGCAGGACACAATAAATCTCTACGCAAGCGCACAATGTACCCGGCAACGACTTGATATATATACTCACTATATCAATACTCGTACAAAATTATCTTATTATACAAGTGTTCGCCTTAACTCACGCAAATCCTCATTCATAATTAACCTAAAATTTTCATCCATATCACTGCATTCCATCTCGTTATCTCATACCGTTAACTCATTACAAAAACCGCCATCTTGTTACCAAGACTTTATCTATGTCATCAAACTCTAACCCTCGATTATGGTTGTGTGGTAATTACGCGAAAACGACTCAAAACACTTGGGTAAAGTGTGACACCAATACAACAAACCTCAACACCCCAAATTTCTGAACAATACATTCAACCAAAATACTCCGCAAAAAATTGACGAAAAGGAATGAGCAAGAGCTCAAAAGCCAAAGATAAAGAATCCATATTTCCGTAGTCGATACGACATATATATTTAAATATATATGTACATGAATACTTGATAATTTAAATAAAATAATAATATTTTATTATTATTTTCGTCTTATTATTTGGCTATCGGGGTACAATGTTTCATCATTAAATATGTCCAAAAGCTTTTTTCTCAACACTTAATCTTCTTTAAAATTTCTCCCTTCCATTTCCTCAATTAAAATTGACACAACTGTTATATTTAAGAAAAATTTCAGGAAATTTCATCTTTCGTATTGTATTAAAATTTCAAGTCAAATAACTATTTATTGTTAAAACATTGAAATTTTTATCTCTTTTTAGCAAAACTCTAAGTATATAATCCTTTCAAAAATTCAGCATGACCTGCACGTTTTTATGACTTTTCCAAGGTATTAAACCTTTATCCAAAACAATTTTCATAAATCCGACGTTTTTTTGACAAACACAATATCAATACCATTGACATGATTTATTAAACCGCAAATAACCTCTTACATGACAGTCCAACAAAACACCTCCTCTTATCCAACACAACTTTCTTAGTTCATTTTACAAGTCCACAACTTATTTTATTTGGATATTGCGTCATATGGTACCATCATGTGTCCAAAATATAATATGCCCAATAGCGAAACTAAACTTATTCCATACTTCTTTTTATATACCCCAAAATACAAATCAAACCCAATGAGCCTTAAGCCCATTAAGCCGAATCAATAAGCTATAAGCTTATACTATTATCTATATATATATATAAGCCGGTAACCCCAACAATAAGCCATAACCTTCAAAATACGCCGAATATATATAAGCTCAAATAAGCCGAAATCAAAATAAGCTAAAACCGAATAAGCCAAAATCCATTAAGCTATAAGCTTAATATAAGCCAAATTCAATAAGCGAAAATAAGCCAAAGTCAATTGGGCCGAGCCCAAATTGACACCCAAACCGAAACCAAACGGACCCACGTTGGGCCGAAACCAACCAAACGGACCCTTGTTGGGCCGTGACCAACCAAACGCACCCTAGTTGGGCTCAAAACAAACCGGACGCACCCTTGATGGGCTAGTCCAACAAAACAACCCATACCAAAATCATTTAAGCCCAAATAAGCTATATCCTAGCTTATTGAATAAGCAAAACTTCCAAATAAGCTCTTATAAGCATTTTTATAAAACGAAAAATTACCACAACAACCATTTTATTTAAACTCAAAAACCTTTTCTTCCTTTTCTTTTTAAGCCGACGCATAAACACCCCTTTTTTCATTTTTGATTTCAAGTTTTGATCTTTTTGGCGATCAACTTGTACAACTAGCGTCTAGACATCACCATAATCACGAAAGTACAACTTAAATTCAAAGTTTTATAAAAACTTACTTGTTTGATGAGCTTGGTTCGATCGAGACGCGCGTGAAAGACTAAAACCTTGTTTCTACAACCCAAAACTATTAGTTATCAACCCAATAATAAAATCTTAACCCGTGTTCTTGGCAAAATCTTCAAAACTTTTGTTTTTCTTCTCCCTTGTGGTTCGGCCGGATATAAAGAGAAAAAGAGAGAGAGTTTTTGTGTTTTGATTTTCAAAATGATGCATGTATGTGAAAATGGGATAAGGTGGTGGAATATGGGTACTAAAGGGGACATGCTAGCTTAAAAATAACCATCTTGTCTCTCCTTGTTCTTTTCTAACCGAAAATGGATCCTAGGAGGGTCTCGGGTCTTCCTTTTTGTGTCGGAATCACTTAAAAGCTAAATTTTCATCTATTTAAAATGTCACCCAAACTTAGTTATCATTTTCATTGCGTTTAAAATAATTTTTGCATAAACTTGGATTATTCATACGACGCTTATCACCTTAAATAGCTACAAAAATCCATTTTGAGCCGTTATCGACTGACTCCGGACCAAAAACATGAATTTTTGACAAAACTCAACCGAACTTTGCTCATTCATTTAAAACACTTCAAATCACAAAATATATCTTGGAAACTTATATTCACCCAAAATTTCAGCTTTTTATGACTGTTACAGTCTTTTACCAAAATTCACGAAAACGATTGTTTTTCTGATAACTTTCAAATCTCACACTCACGATTTACAATTTAAATTGACGTTATTTCAATATTATGAATTTATTAGATAAATAAACCCATTAACACATTACCAACCTCATAAATCTCTACACTTAAATAAACTGTCGTGCCGGTACGCGTTGCGTGGCCATTTTTTGCTAAACGCGGGAAAACTTCCCCGAAAGCACTGAAAACCTCAAAACCACTCTAAAACAGAAAGAACAAATCATAAATGATTCATTCAAGAACTCAAAACTTCATCAAAACTCCCGGTAAAACCGAAACCGCTTTTACACAAAATAGACAACGGAAGTCAACTTTTCAGCTTTCATCAGTAAAACTAACAAGATCGAAAGACTTCAACATACAAAACTATAATATTTTATTATACTTAGCCCTGAGAATATTATCGTTTATCACAGTCTCACCCCCTTAAAGGAATTTCACCCTGAAATTCAACTCAAATTATCAACTCACAACACTAACAGGAAATTCCATTCTTCAAGAAGCACATCAATCACTAAAGTTTAGTCTTTTCAAGCGAGGTTTCTTACGATCCCCCTAAAGACTAAGCCTTTCCACAGTCCAATCTTATACTTTCTCATGTTCAATTCATATCTTCTCACAACATCATGATAATTTCTCATATTACCTCTTAGCTTCACAATTTCTCCATTTTAGGTCTCACTGCCTCAGTCGGGTGTCAGGATATGATCCCATCCTTGACGTGAAGGAAACTCTATCATAATTGGCATTGTCAAATCTTTCTAATTATCTAACCAACGGGACTAACCCCATGGGGTATAGGTCCTACACAACATGACTCACATTCTACTATACCAATACTTACACACTTAGAAATCCCTAAAAAAACCTTGCTTGGTCAACCATCTCGGCTCTACCTATCCTAGGAAGGCCATTCCAAAATCTATACCACATCGTCACAGGCTTTAAACTATTCTAAATCAATCCTACTCAATAGGTGTCTTAATTCTCACCTCACTCAGGTAGGTCAAATTACCTCTTAAAAACTCACACAGTCAAACGTATGATTAGGTTTCCAAACCGATCACAATAACTTGCGACCATCCATGGTCTAATATCTTCCTATAATATCTCCTAGCAGATGGTAAAATCGGTCAGCCCGAATACATTTCAAGCTTACAGAATACACTAAATACATCGCACGCCACCACCTAATAAAGGTGTGGGTATCCGCTCTACCACGAGCAACCAAATGCAACGCACTCACACACGGGCAAAAATGCTCTCTCAAACTAACACGAAACAACACAAAACACTGTTATCCATGAAGATCGAACAAAATTTCCTTCACTAATATGAAACAGCTTAAATACAAATCACCTAATAACTAGAATGATCCGCCATAACCACCATTACAAAAAGAAACTCTCCTAATCATAATCGTCACTAACCGATGCTACCTAGGTTAGTGATATATATATATACATAATTGCTAACCCAAACCTCATATATCCTACGCACCTCCTCTGGGCTCCTGCCCTCTCCTCATACCGTCAACGACCTCAGTCAACTCTAATCACGCACGTCTCTCCTCAGCAAGCTGTAATCGCAAATCCCAATTCTCTCCCTGCACATTACTGATGGCATGCCACAGAGCTGCTCTCTAGGTGTCCATCTGACCTGCCCATGCGTCAAGGGCTAATACTGGCCTCCATATCGCTCCAAATGTCACTGCGATCCGCTCTTGCTCGTACTCCAAACTCTTAAACCGATACCTCTAGGAGAAAATCTCATCCATAACCGCCTTTGACCTAGTAAATAACTCTCCTATGTCCCTATCGTACCTCTCAAATAGAGCAGGCGATAACTCCTCTAATCGTACTGCATGGTCACGAATCAATCCCCCTTGCATCTCAACTTAAGATCCTAGCTCAGTCAGAAATCCCTTAATCTCAACTGCAGCGGGTGTAGCTACAAGAGATGGTACAATCAAAGGTATCATAGGTGATGAAATGGGTGATGGATCATCAGATGGTGATGGAGAAATGGGAAGTGAACCAGATGTCCACTCGGGTAAAGGTGGCGTCTGTACAGGTGGTGTTGGTGGTGGGTAATCAGGAATATTAATATAAATCATACCGTCCTCCAGGTCTGTCCATGTGGTAAGTGTGGGCTGTCTAAATGTTGACACCCTCTCAGGTATCTCGAACTCTGGTGTCGATCTAGAACCCTGTCCGACCTCAGACGTACTGTATACATCACCCTCCTCTAATGCTAACTCACGACGTCTCAGCGCTCCATACCCAAGTCCTAAAGGCGCGCTCACAGTCGTCCCTACAACCAGAGCTGCCTGTTGCTGACCCCCAGGTACAGCCTCCTCCTCCTCCTCTAAACTAAGTTCATCACTCTCTACACTATGACCCTCGTCGTCTATACCATGACTCTCATCATCTAAACCATAACCCACATCATCCATACCGAGGTCCTCGACCCCTGCAGTAAGATCCTCGTCCTCCGTAGCAAGATCCTCATCCTCTGTAGTAGGACCCTCGTCCTCTGCGTTCTCACTCACACTGTCAAAATACATACTCTCATCTATCTCCTCATCCTCATCATCATCATCCTCCTCACTATCCTCTACTAACTCAGACGTACCACAATAACGCTTCCACGAAGGAAGGTTTGGTGACGTCACAGATGGCGAACTCTCGTAAGAGGACCGAAACCTCTTACGGAACACAAACTCAGACATAGCTGCCACCTCTGCTATACCGGCAGAGAGGCCCGATGACATCGCATGTGGAACACGCACAGTCATACGTACAGTCCTGCAGCAAATGGGAACCAAAATGGGTATAGTACTCTTAGATAGTGGTATAGGTGGTGCTATAGCGAGGGGTGACTCAGGTGTCTCAGTATCAATGAGGTCCTCAAAAGTCTCGAACTCAGTGTCTGTCTCATCCAGATAAGCCTGCCTAATAGCCTCATAGGGATCCTTAGGAAGTGGCACGGGCACTCAGGAGCTCTGAGCTCCATTAGCCTGAGTGGAACTCTTTGGGTCAACAAACACTAGGGTAGACATCCTGTTATAACACGGTAAAAGGGTATAAGTATAAAATATTTTGATCCAAATTATCTGCATCATTATTGCTTACATATAAAAATCATCATAACGTTTGAAATTAGACGTCCGTAACCGTATATATACATATATATATATATCCTTATATATATTAAATATAACGGGAAAAATACGAAAAACAATCACCAACCAAGTTCGATACCGAACAGGCACGACTGGTCAACACATAAAACACATAATCCATCAAAGTACATTCCCAAATCACATCGCTACATGCGATTATCCACAAAATTTCTCAAGGAAACACGCACTACACTAAGGCAAGCATGGCCAACATCAAACAATCAATCATCGCTACCTGCGACAATTTTTACTTACACTCTTTAGGCATCGCACACTACTACTACTTAGGCAGCATTGCAATCCTAAAATCAACACAATCTCAATCTCAACACTCGCAAGTGTTCTTATCACTTTACATCCTATCATTTTCAAGTGGTCACATTACTCACGTATCCCTTTCCTCCCTTAACATAACTTTAGAAAACTAACCCCATCATTTCATAGTCCTTCCTAAATTAAGCATAGTTGATCAGGCTATGCGTAGTTTAGGAATAATACCATGAACTGCTCGGGTTATTTCACTTTCGCCATGTTCGAGGTTTTAGTAAAATAGACTTCACTTTCTGGTTATAGTTGCGCTTTTTATTTTATAAAAACCGGCATTCTCTATAACCTTGGCTCTGATACCAATCTGTCACACCCCGTCAATGGCGAAAACAAGGGACCCGACGATACCATTCATCGCACAAGATACAAGATCATACACTTTATAATTTACATTCATAAAACTAAAGTTTTACAGGACTTTACAAGTTAAAATCTTAACATAAGTCAAAACCACGTCCATCTATACCCAGTCCCCTTGGTTATATCTTTTCTCTTCCAATACCAATCACATTCCTTTTATTTGACACACCTGAAAATGATACTCGAAAACATCAACAATAATATTGGTGAGCTCGTAGGTTTGACCTTAAACCCAAAAGTTGTGTCAATATATCAACAGTGGACAATAGTGCTATATGACAGTGAATATATGCAAAGAACCCTAGCATCACCGCTAATCAATAACCATATGTCACTTACGCACCTAAAGGGCCTACCAGTTGGAGCACTAAAATTAGGGCAGGACCATATACAAACCTGGGTAGGCATACCCATCCGCTCTAATAATCATACAAATACTGGGCAGTCGTACCCCTTCGATCCAAACAATCATACAAATACTGGGTAGGCATACCCATTCGATCCAAATAATCATGCATCACATAATATTCACATAGCAGTCATAAGCACATAACTTGTCCCAAAAACAAAACCATATTTCGCACAGATCAATTCAAAACATTTCAAAACACATTTAAGTATCATTTTCCCCTAACGAAAAAACCAGTAAAAAGTAAGGCTACGAGAACTCATCTCAATCAGCAATCAAAGCAACCGCACAATCTCAAATAAAGCAGGACACAATAAATATCTACGCAAGCGCACAATGTACCCGACAACGACCTAATATATATACTCACTATATCAATACTCGTACAAAATTATCTTATTGTACAAGTGTTCGCCTTAACTAACGCAAATCCTCATTTTCATCCCTAAATTCCATTCCAAATTCATATCATTCCAATCTCGTAATCTCATACCGTTAACTCATTACAAAAACCGCCGTCTTGTTACCAAGACTTTATCTCGTTATCAAAACTTTACCTCGTATTATGGTTGTGTGGTAATTACGCGAAAACGACTCAAAAACACTTGGGCAAAGTGTGACACCAATATAACAAACCCCAACCCCCCAAATTTCTGAACGATACATTCAACCAAAATACACCTCGAAAAACTAACGAAAAGGAATGAGCAAGAGCTCGAAAGCCAAAGATAAATAATTCACATTTCCGTAGTCGATACGACATATATATTTAGATATATATGTACATGAATACTTGATAATTTAAATAAAATAATAATATTTTATTATTATTTTTGTCTTATTATCAAGCTAACGGGGGTATAATGTTTCGTCATTAAATATGTCCAAAAGCTTTTACCTTAACACTTAATCTTCCTTAAGATTCTCCCTTCCATTTCCTCAATTAAAATCGACACAACGGTTATAAATAGTAAATATTTAAGAAAATTTCAGGAAATTTCATCTTTTGTATTGTATTAAATTTTCAAGTTAAATAACTATTTATTGTTAAAACATTGAAAATTTTATCTCTTTTTAGCAAAACTCTAAGTATATAATCCTTTCAAAAATTCGGCATGACCTGCACGTCTTTATGACTTTTCCAAGTTACTAAACCTTTATCCAAAACAATTTTCACAAATCCGACGTCTTTCCGACAAACACAATATCAATACCATTGACATGATTTTTTAAACCGTGGCAAAATAACCTCTTCACAATTGACAAGTCCAACAAAAGTCCTCCTCTCAGTCCAACACAACTTTCTTTAGTTTATTTACAAGTCTACAAACTTATTTATTTGATATTGGGTCATATGGTCCAAAATACATAGCCCGATAGCGAAACTTATTCCATACTTCTTTTTATATACCCCAATATACAAATCAAACCAAATGAGCCTTAAGCCTATTAAGCCGAATCAATAAGCTATAAGCTCAAATATATATATATATATAAGCTCAAATAAGCCGAAATCAAAATAAGCTAAAACCGAATAAGCCAAAATCCATTAAGCTATAAGCTTAATATAAGCCAAATTCAATAAGCAAAAATAAGCCAAAGTCAATTGGGCCGAGCCCAAATTGACACCCAAACCGAAACCAAACGGACCCACGTTGGGCCGAAACCAACCAAACGGACCCTTGTTGGGCCGTGACCAACCAAACGCACCCTAGTTGGGCTCAAAACAAACCGGACGCACCCTTGATGGGCTAGTCCAACAAAACAACCCATACCAAAATCATTTAAGCCCAAATAAGCTATATCCTAGCTTATTGAATAAGCAAAACTTCCAAATAAGCTCTTATAAGCATTTTTATAAAACGAAAAATTACCACAACAACCATTTTATTTAAACTCAAAAACCTTTTCTTCCTTTTCTTTTTAAGCCGACGCATAAACACCCCTTTTTTCATTTTTGATTTCAAGTTTCGATCTTTTTGGCGATCAACTTGTACAACTAGCGTCTAGACATCACCATAATCACGAAAGTACAACTTAAATTCAAAGTTTTATAAAAACTTACTTGTTTGATGAGCTTGGTTCGATCGAGACGCGCGTGAAAGACTAAAACCTTGTTTCTACAACCCGAAACTATTAGTTATCAACCCAATAATAAAATCTTAACCCGTGTTCTTGGCAAAATCTTCAAAACTTTTGTTTTTCTTCTCCCTTGTGGTTCGGCCGGATATAGAGAGAAAAAGAGAGAGAGTTTTTGTGTTTTGATTTTCAAAATGATGCATGTATGTGAAAATGGGATAAGGTGATGGAATATGGGTACTAAAGGGGACATGCTAGCTTAAAAATAGCCATCTTGTCTCTCCTTGTTCTTTTCTAACCGAAAATGGATCGTAGGAGGGTCTCGGGTCTTCCTTTTTGTGTCGGGATCACTTAAAAGCTAATTTTCTATCTATTTAATACATCACCCAAACTTAGTTATCATTTTAATTGCATTCAAAATTATTTTTCCATAAACCTGGATTATTCATACGACACTTGTCACCTTAAATAGCTACAAAAATCTATTTTGAGCCGTTATCGACTGACTCCGAACCGAAAACATGATTTTTTGACAAAACTCAACCGAACCTTGCTCATTCATTTAAAAACACTTCAAATCACAAAATATAGCTTGGAAACTT
Source organism: Tanacetum coccineum (assembly GCA_026074375.1). Taxonomy (NCBI): domain Eukaryota; kingdom Viridiplantae; phylum Streptophyta; class Magnoliopsida; order Asterales; family Asteraceae; genus Tanacetum; species Tanacetum coccineum. The sequence goes on from BQNB010043292.1 coordinate 37,969, forward strand.
ATATTCACCCAAAATTTCACCTTTTTACGACTGTTACAGTCTTTTACCGAAATTCATAAAAACAACTGTTTTTCTGATAACTATCAAATCTCACACTCACGATTTATAATTTAAATCGAAGTTATTTCAATATTATGAATTTATTAAATAAATAAACCCATTAACACATTACCAACCTCATAAATCTCTACACTTAAATAAACTGCCGTGCCGGTACGCGCTGCGTGACGATTTTTCGCTAAACGCGGGAAAACTTCCCGGAAAGCACTGAAAACCTCAAAACCACTCTAAAACAGGAAAATGAATCATAAATGATTAATTTACGAACTCCACACTTCATTAAATTCCAGATTAAACCGAAACCGCTTATACGCAAAATAGATAACAAAAGTCAACTTTTTAGCTTTCATCTGGAAAACTGACAAGACCGAAAGACTCCAACATACAAAACTATAATATTTTATAATACTTAGCCTTGAAAAATATTACCGATTATCACATTAATAAAAAGAGTTAAACGTTGAAAAGTTAATTTTGTGTCTTTTACTTGCTATTTAGATTTACGAACACAAATCTTTTCAAAACAACAATTAGTTTACTTTACTTGCATGCCATGAGTTAGTTAATAATAACTTTGTAGTTATTGTTCACTAACTAAGTGGGAACAACAAGTGGTATCAGAGCCATCAGGTTGGTAAAGCTTACTTAACACTAATTTACTTAAGCTTTTAAAACCTAGATCTTTAAATGGCTGCAGTAAATGATGTACCCCAGCTAGTTGACAAAAAAGAGGTAGCTACATTGCTATTGCTCCTAAACTAGAGCCAGGAAAATTTAATAAGTGGAAAAAGAGTATGCTTTGCTAGTTAGCGGGAATGGAACCCTATTGCTTAAAATGTATTAAGGATGGTCCATTTAAGCCAAAAACAGCTGAAGGTGATGCTAAGCTTGAGTCCCAATAGACTCCAGATGAGAGGAGGCGGTCGTTCAAGACCAGCGCCTTAAAAGCATCATTATGTCATGTCTACCAGATGACGTAATGGAATTTGTCATTAGTTGTGTTTCAGCGAAAGAAACATGGACTGACTTGGTTCACAGCTTTGAAGGTTGTAACACCCCCATTTTAGACATATACACTGGAAGCTAATCTGAGGTATTACTTCATAGTACAACAGTCACAATCATAGAAAACGACTCAAAAGAGACGTTTTTGGAAATTTTTGTTATCATTCATTTATTCATTAGAGTTTTACAAAAGGACAGGTCCCAAAATCTACAGGAAAATATAAAGTTTGAATGATAACAGTTTAGCCATCATCATGTCCACCACTCCGTGCCATAGTTTGCTCAATTACCTGAGATAAGCATGCTAAAAAGGTCAACACAATGGTTGAGTGAAATTCATAGGTTTATATATAAAATTGTGTGATACTAGTTCAACTAGTGGGTTAACGTTATACACCCATAGTTTGTATTAATTAGCATTGCATGTACAATTATCATTGGAAAACAATTATTATTGCCTAGCTCATGACACCGATAGCCTTAGGATATTCATTTTAAACTAGAATTGCCACAACGCTGTGTCTTGCCCAAAAACCACCTATTAATAAGCATGTATCCCCCTCGCGGGTTTATGAAAACATTCAAAATATTTAAAATGTGAGGCTATGAACTCACAATATCGGTTTTAAGTACTTATGTATATTAAAAACAATTAAGCATGTATCCCCCTCGCGGGTTTATGAAAACATTCAAAAGATTTAAAATGTGAGGCTATGAACTCACAATATCGGTTTTAAGTACTTGTGTATATTAAAAACAATTAAGCATGTATCCCCCTCGCGGGTTTATGAAACATTTAAAAGATTGAATGCGAGGCTATGAACTCACCTTGATAAGGTAGTTTGATTGATGACAAAAGTTAATCAAATGAAAGTGCGTCCGTATGGTAGTACGATGTTATCTACTCGGGCGGAAAGTATATCAAGTAAAAGAAAAACAGCTTCATCCCGCAACCTGAGGTAATATGTCAAGTCTTAGTTTGATTGTCAAAACTTCATAAAGTTTTAATGTAATTATTATTTCGATTGAATAATTGTGGAAATATTGTATCACTGTTCGGGCCATCATAATTCAGAGGTCATGTAGTAAACGTTTGAGGAGCCAGGAGACTTGAAATCGTAAATCTAGCAAACTCGTCAAAACGTATACTAAAATGAAACCCCTCACATGAAGTTCCCTAGTAACGTGATATATTATAGTTTTAAGTTTCTTCAAAAGTTAGCCGATGATAAATTACGTTAATTATTTAACGTAATTGATTTATAAAGCGTCGATCGATGATTAATAATGATAAATGTATTGGCTTTCAATAAAATCAAGTTTTATAATGTTTATATATATTTTTATAATTAATATAAAAATATAATATTTTATAGTTTTAAGTTTTCAAAAATGGCAATATATACCCTTGGTTTATAAACTTTTACAAGTTTAGTCCTTGATATAAAAAGTATATATAATTTAAACCTTTAACTTTACAACTTGGCAAAATAGGTCCTTATAGTTATAACTTTAAGAAAATGACATTTTCAGCCCCTTAAGTTATAAATTTCAAAAAGTTACGATATATACCCCTATGCATGAAAACATTTGCAAAACAAGTCCAAAAAGCCATGCAAGCTTATTTTATGATTCCAAATGATATTTGCAGGTTATAGCTTATTAGTATAGGCTAAAATAAGATGTTTTAACATAACAAAAGTTTAGAAAAAGGATTCGTTAGCTAGAAAATCAAAACGGGTCGTTTTTAGGGTTTTTACCAAAAATACATGGGTTTGAGGATTCAAAGCTTCAAACAAGAGTTCATATATGATATTAAGAGTATTATGAACATTATAATGCAGATTATAAGCTTATAGAACAAGAACTAAGCTTACTTGAGCTAGAAATGGGTCGAAATGGGGTTTTTGGGTTCGTACGCCTAGTAACGACTTCAAGGCTTTGTTTTTCTTGATTCTTGACTTCTATTATGAGCTTAGGGACTTCTCTTGATCCTTCTTGGTCTGAGTTAAGACTCCATTGTTGTGTCTGGTGAAATTTGAGGTATGATTTGAAAGGAGTGTGGAATTCGGCTATTTATAGGGTTGAAAACCCTTAGTGGTCAAGTTTTCTTGATGGCTAAGGTTTATGAGCTGTAGATGGTGACTAAGGGATGCTAGGTGATGAGTATGGTGAGCTAGAAAAATAGCTAGGCAAGGTGGAAGGTGTTGGAAGGGTTTCGGGTACAAGGATGACAAGGTGGTGATGTAGCAAGCTTGGTGGCCAAGTATCTTAGCAAGGAGGTGATGGAGGTGCTTGTAAGCTACTTGGGAGGCTGCTTGGTGATGTCATAGAGGTGCTTGAGGTGCTTGGTTGCTAGCTTGGGTGTAAAATGGATAAAAAGGGTGACGGGTTTGTTTTGCTTTCGGGTTAGGGTTTAGGGTTTAGAGGTTGTGTATTAAGGGATTGTACCTTGTGTTAAAGTGGAGGTAAGAAACTAGAATGAAAACGGTGGTAAAATGAGCTTATTTGAATGTGTGCTTAATAACTTGTACCTTGAGCTTTTAATGATTTGTATATTGATTTGGAGAGAAAATATAATTCAAATATTGTGCATTGATACTTGTACACATGCTTTAAAGGCTTGTACATTCATTTTATAAGCATACATTACATATAAATAGGGCTTTGATATAAACGTTAACGTTTAATGCTTGTTTTGAGATAACATTTTAAAAAGTATGTTAAATGGATAATGTACTTGGTAAAATGATATTAAGATATAGACTTGACATATTAGGATGTTTATATGATATAAACATAGATAGAGATGGCATTGATAGAGGTTGCGTGAGCTCGTTTACTTTAGAGATGCAAGTTACGTTGCATAATGAGATAAAGCAAAAATTTTCCCTGTAAGAAGGTGATATATTTATAATAGATGGATATTACATTGCATCTAATTTAATAGATGGAAAATTACATTGATGAAAATTGCGGGTTGTTAGTCCCCGAACCTTACAGAAATCTCGTCCCGAGATTTAGTCGAATGATAGAGTGTAAAAGTTCAGAGATTCATTCATATGAGGGTAATATTGACAATGATTTCATAAAGTAAGGGATTTGTTCATACAAACGGTTTACAGATTGAAAGAATGTTGTTCATACAAATGATGTATACTTAAGCCTACTCATTTATAATTTGTCACTTACAAAAAGAGGCGTCCTAATTCATTTCAATAAGATGATTATAAATCATCCTACCTAAACATGATATCAAAATGGTAATGTGTAGAAGGTGATATGATTTTTCAAAATCATAAGAAGCAACGAGAAGAATAATGAGACATTAATTGCACAGATGCCCATATTATCAGTCGAGGATCTTTGCAATAGTGTTTCAAAGGTATAAGGCAAGTGTTTAGAGTTAAATGTAATAGAACTAATGGGATTGACAAATGATGTCAAGTTTTGATATCATCAGACATAAAGGTGTAACAGAATTACCACTTTATTATTTCATGGATAACTTTATCTTACATATCTTACATCATTAAAACTTTACGAGTGTTAACACTTATGCTACGTGTCTCGTGGTAGGATTCTAGGTAAAAGTAATAAAGGACAAGGATAGTAGCTTGGTGTTTGGGGTTTTTAAACTTATGAAGTGGGTTTTAGAAGATCCTTCATATATAACTAGTGGCGAACTTGAATATTCTCGAGAGTTGTTTCTAGGTTAGAAATCTTAAAGCGAACAAAAGCAATCTTGTCTCTTAGTAAATAGGCTCCCCTGTGGCCCTGTTGTTTGCTTTTGAGCATTGATTTGTATAATGCCCTTTCTCTCTACAGGCATTACAAGTTATGGATACTAGTTGTAGGTTGTTTCTAGTGGCTGGTCCTTTGTTTCTGTAGTTCCTGGTCAGATGACCTACCTTGTTGCAAGTCTGACACCTAACATTGCAAGGTCCTATGTGATGTAGGGTGCATCTTTTACACAAGGGACGGTTTCCAGTATACCCATTGTTAGCAGTATAAGCCCTAATGATTTCTTGCCTCATATTCTACTGTTGGTGGTGATCATTGTTATGGTTGTTATTGTTGTGGTTATCTTGGTAGTTGTTGTTGTTGCGATTGTTAGAGTGGTTATTGTTGTTGCGATCAATTGAGGGTATTGTTCTGGTGTCGGTGGTGTTTCTTCATCATCAAACTTACGGTTGTGATATGGTTCCTTACTCAGAATTGTGTTTTGTTACCTGATCCATTAACCTCTAGGTTATGGTAATGGCTTCCTCCAAAGTTTGAGGCTTTAGGTAATCCCCCGATGAAGACTTCTTTGAGTTTCTTAGAATTTGGCACCATGTTTGGGCATTAAACTACCAATTCCTGGAATCTTCTAATGTAATTCTTAAGATCATTTCCTTTCACAACCAAGTTGTAAAATTCGTCTTCCATTTTCTTGACTTCAGTTCGAGGGCAATACTTATTGGTTAAGAGCCTTTTCAGTCCAAGTGATTTTATTGGCTCGATCTACTCCCATAGGTTGGGCGTATGCATTCCACCAGGATAAGGCGTCACCAGACAGGGTACCAGTAGCAAATGTTACTTTGTTTTCCTCGGCACACTTGCTACGAGAAAATACTGACTCAGTCCGTTCAAACCAACGAATGAGGTCAACTGCTCCTTCCGTACCATTGAAGTAGAAAGGTTGACAGTTTATGAACTCTTTATAGTTTCCAATTTTTGTTACATGATTTCCAGTAGGTCCGGTGTTCCTGTTGGGATTGCTAGTACCTGCCATTGTTGCAGCTTGTGCTTCCAGAGCCGCGGCGACACTGTCAGCAACTAGTTTCTTAATGGCAGCCTGAGTCATGGCTGGTGCTTCAGATGTTGACGTCCTTTTAGGAGGCATTCTATCAATATAAGATAACACGAAATAAGAATGATATCACAAGTCTTAAAATGCAATGCTTATTTTCGAACTTTAAGCATTTTTAACAATAGTGATATTAAAATCATATTGTATGGATTCTTATTTTGATACAAGTTCTAACAAAGTAATACACATCCTTTGGTATTACATTGTAGGATATAACGGAAAATTTTAGAATTTTAAGATTTCCAGGAATGAACATTTAAACAAGCATCGGACTCTTTAGATTCCTCGGGGACTGGTTTACTTCCTATTGGTAGTGGTATGATCCATAATGAGTTATCTAACTCTGCGAAGATAGACTTATCAAAGGGATAGTCTGGTGGTGGTGTAGTTGATCTAACTGGTGATGAAGATCCTACTGATGAAGATGGAGATATTGGAATGGGTGATTCAATAGGAGTCTTAGTGTCTTTAGGTGGTGGAATCTCTTCGGGAGGAAAGAAATCTCGAGAATCAAACATTGGTGATAGTGATAACACTGGAGATGGAGACACAACAGTTGGTGGAGCAATAGTAGCTTGAAGTGGAGGAATAGGTAATTCATTATCAGTAGCATCATATGCTTGCATGATTTCCATATACGGATCATCATGTAAAGGTGAGAAGACTAGTGTGGCCAAAAGATACTTGCTTAAATCATTTGAAGAGTCAGGAGAAGTGTTTCCCAGTGTGGCTGGGAAATAGTCTGGAACATTTGTAGAAGAAAAAGCATCCTTAATATCAGAATCGGATAGGACGATAATAGGGTGGTTGGATGAAGACATAACTGTGTAACAACCTAGTGTAAATAACATAAGTTATTTATATAATAGTATAGTAGTTATGTATCTTTACATATTATTCAGGAAATGTAGTGGCACGGAGGACTTTCTTGGCTAAAAGAAGAAAAGTAGTTATAGTTAAGGTTTTAACCTTGTTCTCTATAACCATGGCGCTGATACCAATCTGTAACACCCCTATTTTAGACATATAGCAGCGGAAGCTAATCTGGGGTATTACTTCATAGTACAACAGTCACAATCATAGAAAACGACTCAAAAGAGACGTTTTTGGAAAATTTTGTTATCATTCATTTATTCATCAGAGTTTTACAAAAGGACAGGTCCCAAAATCTATAGGAAAACATAAAGTTTGAATGATAACAGTTTAGCCATCTTCAAGTCCGTGCCACTCCGTGCCATAGTTTGCTCAATTACCTGAGATAAACATGCTAAAAAGGTCAACACAATGGTTGAGTGAAATTCATAAGTTTATAATAAATAGTGTAAATACAAGTTCAATAGTGGGTTACATTGTTATACACCCATAGTTTGTAATAATTGCATGCATGTACAATTATCATGGAAAACAATATTATTGCCCTAAGCTCATGACACCGAAGCCTTAGGTTAATCAATAACCACAAATAATTGCCCCAACGGGTGTCTTTGCCAAAACACCCGTAAAGTTATTCAAATGTGTGCTATTGGTTACCGACAATATAGGTGCACCAACGGGGAGTCCAGTCCCAAATATATCTATTCACAACATTCGCGCTTACCCCAACGAGTAATTGACGGTTCATGAAAGTGGGGACTTAATGGCAAAAGTAGGGACTTAGGCAATAATGTATCAGGATAGCATATAAAAAAAAATACTTGCATTCA